>VBVR01004348.1:0-14670 GCA_011638315.1 Tetramorium parvispinum
GTATAAGAGACAGCTCTAATATAAACCCATTGAGGCCTTTGTCGACACAAGAGGTAATAACGAATTAATAACAGGATTTTCAACACAAATTCATATAATGAGTTTGCATGTCACAAATTAATTTCAAAACAATTTGTTTAAACAAATTGTTACAAACAAATTAGAAAAAACAACATTTACTCCTAAAATTTATTATTCAGTGTCAGAAAAAATTCTTTGAGCACGTATACGAATACTTACATCTGCGGAAACACTTTTATAATAAAAAATTTCAAAAAGAAATCACTTTTTTTCGATTAAATGACGTTAAGATCACACGGGGTCCGCTAGACTCCACGAAAAAAAGACGTCTCTGCCATTGATGGCTGCAAGCTATCTGACGCTTAGCCGACCCTTGTAACCGTTATAAACGTATAATAGTACCTTCAAGAAACTGCAAAGGATGCCACAAATTCGCTTTTGAATTTTAGAGTTTTGAAGTTTAGAGATACGTAATCGTAAACTTGGCGTGGGGTCCATTGGATCCCCAGTGACCGCAACGGGTTAAAGATTTGTATCAATATCGACAGCGTAGAGCTGTGGAATTTTGATATTGCAACCTACTGACGATACAGAACCGTTGTGCGAATTCCAACGTTACGATCCAGCAACGCCATACAGCCCTTAAAGTGTTAGAATATTACTCTTATCAACATATTTACATACGTCTTATATTATGCAAGCGTCGAGAATAAAAATTTAAGTGAAATCCATGGCAACCTTAAAACAATTGTAAACGCCGTAATTAAACAGCGAAATAAAATTATTGTTAAAATAAAGTTTAAAATAAAAATAAAATAAAGTGAAAATAAAGTTATAATAATAAAGTTTCTTTAAAAACAACAATAACGATGATTACAACTTACATAATCGATTATATCATTTGATAGAACAAAATTTCAACTTTAAAATCTATTTTACAAATTGCTCTACGATAATTTTTATGAACAATTAAAATAAAAATGTCTTTTAATAACACAGGCCCATAAAAAAAGTAGGTTGTGCTGGGGTTCTGATTAAGCTATTCCTACGTATTTTGGGCTCTTGAAAACGAACATAAAGTCGGAATTGCTCCATCACCCTCCAGTTTTTTAAACTTCAAAAAAATTGTTTAAAAAAATTAGTAGAAAATGACTCTAAGACCTATAACCTGGTAACCCTAGGACACAGGAGAGACATATTAACTTCGAAACATCATGAACACCATAATTAATTCAATAAATTTGAAAATCGTCTTAGAATCTAATTTTATTGAAATATCACTTGTTGTGATCTCATTCTCTTTTTTGGAAACAAACCTACTCATCATGAAATTTCAGATACTTCAACCTTATCAATCCTGCTGCCTCGGCGGATGTCTGAGACGATGACAACTGTCCGGTGGACCGGACGAACCATTCTACACATCCCGAAAGGGGATGTGTAGAATGATTCGTCTTTCGATCCACCGTTATTAATTAAAAAATATTAATTCAAGACGATTGTTTAAAAAAATGAGGGTGATGGAGCAATTCCGACTTCATATTCGTTTTCAGCGGCCCAAAATACGAAGAAATAGCTTAGTCAAACCCCCAGCACAACCTACTTTTTTTTTGTGGGCCTGTGCAATTTTGTCTTTAACCCTTGATAACTTACAATTAGAAATAAGAAAGCAGTGAGAAATTTTATCAGAAAAAAGAATTGTAGAAAACTGCATTCTTTCACACGGACTAGTTGAACATTTTCTCAAATTTCTTTTTGTGTTCGTGACACGCATAAAAGTGACAAAAAGATTAACAAAATTTTAAGAACCTAAATATCATACAAATTGCTCGAAAATGAAAACTTTAAACTTTAAAATCTTTTTCTTAAATTTGAATTTCAAAAACATTTGAAACAAAGTTATAGTTGAATTTTAGCTATAGGTTATTTTTTGAAAAAGTATCAAGTATTCCCTTAATAATTGTAAATAGTTTAGAAAAAAGATCTAAGAAACTCTTCAACTATTCCATGTGAAAAAATAAAAACTTCTTTTCTCAACAATTCTTTTCGCTGATAAAATTTCTCTGTGCTTTCTTATTTCCAAATTATCAAGAGTTAAAAAAAAATTGTTAAAATAGATATATTGTCTTTGATTGCTCATATCGCCGTTAAAAATTATCGTACAGCAATTTGTAAAATTAATTCTTAAGGGTCGATAGGAGAGACCGTGGCAACCTCTGTCGGGCGGTCGTGAACAACGGATTCGTAAATCCCATATTACGGCCAAAATATAGAGCTGATCTTAATAAAAGTATGATATTCGTAATCAGGAGGATTGTCCGCAAGGTGCTACAGAGCGATTTTTCGGAAAAAAGGTTAAAATAAAAATTTTTAATAAATGTGGAGAACGTGCAGCTCGCAACGGTGCTGGTGCAGTTGACCGCGACGCCGTATTTCATTTCGTATAAATTTTTAAAAGCCAAAGTATAAAATCCGGCTCTGTAGCACCCTGCGTAATTATGTAAAGAATATATAAAAAAAAGTTCACGAAAGATTACGACTTATTTTAGGCTATATAAGGAAATGTGCTTATGCAGTGAAATTGGCCAATGGCTACGCTGGTTCTAACGGAATTAATCGGCGATTGAGTTAATTGGAGCTAGGAGAAGTCGGTTTCAGAGTTTGGCCGTCACTCCTGTCGACCCTTAAAGTTGAAACTTTGCTCTGTCAAACGGTATAATAGATACTAATGTATTGCTATTATTATTGAAACATTATTTTTGAAGAAACTTTATTTTAATGTGGTATGCATAATAATTTTGTCCATGGCTGTAATTTAAATAATATTTAAAATAAAATCTACATTTAAAATATAATCTGTTTCATTTTAGAAATCTAAAAAATTAATGTATTATCTCAAAGATTCAATAACGTCTGATTTTTCTCGATTAGAAATAAATTTTTATTTTTAACTCTACGTTACTCGCAAGGGGGGGGGGTGTAAAATACTTGGGATTCTACCAAATTCTAGAAAATAAAACTTTTTTCATCGACTGGATGCTCTCTTTTTTCTCTTTCTTTCTGCTCAAATTGTTTCACAATTAAAGAACTTTTGCACTTATCATTAAAAGGGAAAATATTATCAATCTTTATTTAATTGTAAATCAATAAAGAGAACAATAAAAATTAAAATTTAATATCGGGATGTAAAATACATCACACACGAGTAGTCATGTTAGAAAATTAGTTATATTAAAATGCGAGTAATGTAATTGAGAAATTTGAGAAAATAAAAGCAAACGTAAAAGTTAAAACTTATTGCGTTTATTGATAGGAAAAGTGTGAACTTTACATTAAAAAAGAAACAAAATACTTTAACTTTATAGACGCCTTTGACATTTGTTTGCGATCAAAAATATACGGTTCAGCTCGTATCATAGCTATACTTTATTTTTGTGTCGGATGTTGCTACATATTAATACGGACTGCAGATTATCAATAAATAATAGGATTAAGCCTTTAAAACTGTTATTACATTAAATAAATGTATAATTTATACAAAAAGACTTTTCTAAATTTATTATCATGCAAGAGTGACGAATAAATTTTACGCACATTCGACATCTTCTCTTTCAATAAAAATATAACAAGATTGAGCGAGAAATATTAGCATTGAAAAAGAGTGCTTAAAAAGATTTAAAGTCAATGCTTTCGAAGCGAAAATTTAATCGAAAGCTTAATTAGCGACCTATTAAACTTACTTAATTAAAGGACTAAAAGGTTTTCTGCATTTTATTATACATAGATGTACAAAAAGGAGTAAAACTTTTGAGCTAGGTTCGTGTTTTTTTTTTTAGTTTTCACTGAACTTAAGTAAGTAATACATAATTATCAAATCCGTGCAGCTTCTTGTGTAAATTATGACTACTTAAATTACTTGTCATACGATATCTACAGCTCTTAAAAGCTATTTTGAGTCTAAGCGCCTCTCTCTCTCTCAAAATTATTAATCAATGAAATTAAAAGAAATTTTGCTTTTCTCCCAGATATTCAAAAGAAGATCAAAGCGTCGAAAATAATGTATAAATAAATAAATATAAAATAAGCAAATAGAAAAGATCGATTTGCATTTGCAAAAATATTATTCGTGTTTTAAAATATTTAATTTATTTGATGTATTTGAAATTAATAAATGTATTTCTGCAAATATCGAAAAAAAATTAATTAAATATTTCGTCCGATCTCGCTATGAATATCCCGTATTTGAACTTGCAGATTCAATCGCACTCCGGTGATTATGGCATCCGGACGCGAGCTATGTTACGTTCTGTTGGTGGGAATTCTCTCGTGCTACGGCATGAGCTTCGTCATACTGAGCAAGCCGACCACGTGGAATTGCACATACCTCAGGATCGGCCTCGGCCTCTGTCTCAGTATATGCTACAGCGCGATCCTCACGAAAACCAATCGTATATCGCGGATATTCAACCAGGGCACGAAGAAGATCAAGAGGCTCTCCTATACATCGCCCAAGAGCCAAGTGGTAATCGCTATCGGTGAGTACGAGCTGCACTCACCTCGGTAAACACGTCGACAACCCGTGGCTTCGAGAGGATAATTGCACGTCGATGCTTGACGCAGCATGGAATAAAAGTGATCGGAGAAAGGAAATGATGCTGCGTGCCTTACGATGGGATTTCGCGTCGGTATTTCTTTTTAGGAATAGATATTATAAATTTGCACTCTATTGATGTGAGCCTTACTTATTGCAGTTTCGATTAAAACTAAATGTCTCACATTCTACAAACGTTATTTTCTTTTTAATATTTCCGAAAAGACTTGAAAATTGACCTAATTATTAGTTTCTTCTTCTTTCTTGTTTTAAAAAAATTTTGCAAGTTGTATAAATTATCATTTTTTTATTACAATTTCGCAATTTGGAAAGTTCTAATTTCCAATCGAGTAATGTTAATCGCATCTTTTTTAGATATAAATTCTCATAAATACACTCCCGGCTAAAAGTTTAAAGACAGTAATAAATGTATAAGAAATCTCAGTGAGACTTTCATTTTTTTTTTTACTGTATGTCGGCAAGAATAATCTTCATTATATAAAATAATTGTAGCATTTCAATAATTGTTTTTCTATACTAATTTCCTTACATTTATGCTTTAAATTTAAACGCCACTTCTTTAACATTTTTAAAAAATAATTCAAAAGAATGATTTAAAAAATGTTAAAGAAGTGGCGTTTAAACTTAAAGCATTGACGTTTAGCAGTTAGGGAGTATGGAACCGTATCGCGCCGTACCTGAGCACAGCGCCGCGTGTTTTGTTTACAACTGTTAAACTGACAGTTCAAGACGAGGAGTGGGAAGCAGTAAGCGTTGATTCTCGGAAATCGGCCGAAATGTGCAAATCGTGGCATACACTCTATTAGAAAATAAGAGAGCAACAGAAAACCAAACCTTCAGTAATCTGATGTTTGCGACTCAATATTTTATCGAGGAAAGTAGCCAACCTTTACAAACTCCTTGTATATCTTGTTGTTATAGGCCTTAAACTTTCGATAAATATTATTGTATATAATGAGTTTACTGATTCATTACTAACAAAAGTCCCTTTCTGAGCCATCAGGTTCCTAGTGTAAAGACAATAAAATAAAAAATAACTAAATATACCGATGTATCTAAACTTTTGGTCGGGAGTGTATATACAAATAATTCTATTTTTTGAATCAAATAACGTACAGTTCTATTTATGTAAAGAGGAAATGATTTAGAAAAATGTACATTAGGAAAACTGTTTTGTTCCATGAACCAAAAGTTTGATTAAAATATACCCAACAAAATTGTTTAGTTACTACAAACAAATATGTTATTTACTTATATTTTGTTAAATAATTTTGGTTTAGAGAACAAAACAGAATTGTTTAGGGAACAAAACTGTCTTGTTCTTCAAACCAAAATGATTTAACAAAATATAAAGAAATAACATATTTGTTCACAGAAACTGAACAATTTTGTTGGGTATATTTTAACCAAACTTTTGATTCATAGAAAAAAACAGTTTTTCCAGTGTACGGGCCATTAAAGATTCCCCCCCCCTCATATTTTCATTCGTTATTCGATTAACAATGTAAACAGTAACTTCTAAAGTACGCGGAGCCTGATCCTGGATTACGTGACTCCCATTTGTGCAGGGATCACCGCAGTGCAACTGATCGGCACTATCGTGTGGTTGATGATCGAGCCGCCGGACACCACGGAGATCCATCCGTATCCGCTGTCCGCAGTGCTTACTTGCCGCGTGTCCACGTTCTCACTGATGATGTCCCTGGTCTACAACATGTTCCTGATCCTCATGTGCACCCTGTACGCGTTCAAGACCCGCAAGATACCGGAGGACTTCAATGAGGCCAAGTACATCGGCTTCACCATGTACTCGACGTGCATCGTCTGGCTGGCCTTCGTGCCCATCTACTTCGGCACCAACAACGACTACAAGGTCTGTGCCACGCAGATCGCGCGGCCACGGGCGCGTGAATCGCGCGCACACGTCTTCTCGCATACACACATACACGAGCCTCACGGCGCGTTTTTCTGTGTTTTAACATGTAAAGTCGAGCGGACGGCTGCCTACGTTGCAGGTTCAGATCGCGAGTATGTGCATGTGCATCAACATCTCCGCCTCGGTCGCCCTCGGCTGCCTCTTCACGCCCAAGGTCTACCTGGTGCTGTTCCAGCCCTACAAGAACGTTCGCCCTGGTCACCCTAACGTATGTACATTGCTGACTTTTTTTATTCTAACTATGAAGACTAGAACCAGGAGACCGAACTCCATAGATTTTGGTGAGGCTGAAATCTGTATATCTGTTAGTACCAAGTGCGACGCTGGTGACGATGATGTATCGGAAGTATGTGCAACTCTCTAGACGAAATCATAATTTACGTCCATAGTCGGCCATATGTACTTTAATGCATTGGCAACCTATAACCTCAACAAGGGCAAAAATAATGATTGAGTCTATAGGTTCATATATAATATCTTTTACACATATGTGCTGGCTGAATTATAATAAAATTAATATAATTATTACTTTTCTAAAATGCCACTACTTACAGATCACATTTTGAAGTTGCTGCTTTAAACTTCGCATATCGGTTCCGGTAGATACATCATAGTACCCAGTGCTGCAAGTGAGCAAATTTGGAACTGTTAGCCATTCACTTTTTCGGCACAGTTTCGAGGGCTGAATCGGACTTAGTTCGGTTTCCTGTTCTAGTCTTCATAATTCCAACTGTAAATTAAAATCCATGAAACCGAGTCAATGGACTGTCTCGGAATTCTCAAAAATTGAACAGCTCGACTCCAAATCTTACAGTAATCTCCGATCTTTTTTCTCACCGAATCTAGAATAACTTGTATGTTATTTTTAATTTGTTGGAGATTTAAAGGCGTATCTTTTTTGACGAGACCTCAATTTAGATTTTACAGTCTGTTTATCTATATTTGTTCGAATTATCGCTTTCTCCTCTCTCCTCTCACAAATAAACAGATTTCCATCTATTAATCTTTCCACGACAAGCATGTCGGACAAACTTTAATCTAATGCTATAGTAAATTACATATTGAGCTTCGCTATAAACGATTTATTAATTAGAAAGCATAAATGATACAAATTCCTGATTCATTTCTCTAGGATGAACATATTTCTTTTCTAAATCCTTTCGTTTATTAACGTTACGATCGACTAATTCCTGTGCATTCAGTATGAAATCAAAACAAATCCCATTATCAAAGCTGTGCTGGTTCCCAGCATGAGAATAAGCACTTAAAGTTGAGCATTATCCTTCGAAAACAAGGACACCATTGAAGTCTAACAAGGAAATCCACGAAAATGTCCCCATCTGATATTGATGAGTTTAATGTATTGTACTCTAAGACAAAATAAGAGACACGTATTTTTCGCGTGCCCTTTTGTACGTTTAAAAGATCACACCCTTTTGAAAAAAAATTGATATTTTTCTTTCGAATACTAGCAAATATCGTGAACTATGAGATAGAAAAAATTTTCTAAATAACAGTTAAATGGTTTGAAGAATGGTTTGTAACAGTAATTTTAAAAAATTAAAAAATTTTTAATATTTTTCCTCCACCATTTTGTTTTTTTATATTTTGAATTCTTCTAACGACGAAATCAAAGGTTATTTTATTACAAATCCAATCATATATACACTGTTAAAACGAATGTTTGAATATCACACACTTTTTGCGTGTGATGTGTGTTCCCCGCGTTAAAACGTCTGTGAATTTTTTAAAAATGTGTGAATATTCACACATTTTTAAAAAATTCACACACTCACAGATATCTTAACACGGGGGACACGCATCACACGCAAAAATGTGTGTGATATTCATTCATTCACACACTTTCGATTTAACAGTGTATGATAAAGTTATTTTTCGACATATCATTCTCGAAAAATAATTACAATTATATAGGGTGGTCCCGAACGTTCCGGCCAAACTTTGTAATCTGATAGGAAATTTAATTCTAAAGAAAAAGTTTCCTGTAAACATGATGAGTCAAGAAATGCTTTCTTAAAAAGTTAGCGTCTTTTCTTAAAAAATCTGAAATTATAGTTATTTTGTACTTTTTTACAAATATCTAGGAAAGAAATGCATTTTTTAACAAAAAGTATCGAAACAAATTATAGATAACAAGTTATAGAGAATTAAAATTATCCTTTAAACGAAGTTGTTATACGTTCCAAAGAGTTTGAAATAACCAATTTCAAATGTACAAAAAAATGTTTTTTCAATTATTGACGACAGAATTTTTAAGATTACTTTTCATTTATGCTGTTATAGTCTTAATCAATTTTTAATGTTTATCTTGCTATTTCAGGTTCTTTTCACTTTTTGTTCTTCCTTTCATCCTCCTAGGATAAGATTGGTTTAAACAATGCAGAAAATTAACATTTTTTTTGTGGCTTAACCCATAGGCAAGATAACCATTGAAAATTAGCTGAGACCATAACAACATATATGAAGAGTATTTTTTAAAAACTCTATCGTTGATAATCGAAAAAACACTTTTTTGTACATTTGAAATTTGCTATCTCAAAATCTATGAAAAGTATCACAATCATTTTGGTATCAATTGAAAGATAATTTAATTCTCTACAACTTTTGTTTCGCTACTTTTTGTTAACAAATGGATACTTTCCCAGATATTTGTAAAAATGTACAAAATAACCGTAATTTTAGACTTTTTGACGCTAACTTTTTAAGAAAGCAATTTTCGACTCATGTTTAAACTTTTGTTCTGAATTAAATTTCCTATCAGATTACAAAGTCTATCCAAAACGTTCGGGGTATATGCATGTAATTACAAAGGGATGTTTCATTCACTAAACATGCGGAAGGGCACGTATAAAAAATATGTGTCCCTCATTTTGATTTAAAGTACAAAACAGTATTAAAAGCTCGTGAAAATCGGAGGGAGGCACTTCCGTGGGTTTTCTTGTAAATTAATTGTAGCCTATTATTATCGCACGTGTTTATATGATATAATTTCTTTAAAAAATTTGTCTCTCAAAATTAAAACACAATTTAAATTATTTTATTTTGTAAAAATTTCAATCACAAAATATATGCATAGAAAATCGCATCAAAATAACAATCTCCCTCGCTCCTATTTCTTTTATTCTCAAATTATCAAAAATCGACATTCAGAATCATGGAAATTTGTGCTCTTTATAAGAATAATGTTCACCGTTAAAAGATAATCGTAACATGCTCTATTGAAGTATAATTGCGAAAGGGGATCGAATCTCTCTAATTTATAATATATCTCCAGATAGGAAAGCATGCGCGACTCAGGCACAGATCGGTGAACGTGGACACTGTGTTCAAACATTACAGAATTAATTGTGAAACGTTCCGTCGAATTCGACTGGACGCACCGGTGCGCACGAAGGTCCATAAAGGTCCGGGACTGAAATTGATGTAAAGGCGTATGCTAACACTAACGCGAACAATTCGATCAATTCGATGCTCAGCGTAAGTAATCGCGCTGTTTGCGGAGTTTATGCCGAGCAACGAATTTCCATTCGGTTGATCGAGACGCTTACGTGCGCTTGATAAATCCGCGTGTGACGGGGTGCATCGGTGTGCATTATAGAAATACAGCTCGGGGGAGAATTCGCTATTAGACTAAACTCCTCCCTCCCCCTCTTAACCTTGTTTTCCAAACCGGCTGTCGCCTGACGACAATGTCTAAAATCCATTCGGGGCCTCCGCAGACGGGCGGCCTGCAGAGCGGCAATCGCGCGGCGTACAGCATGCGCTTCGCCGGGGGCCGCAGCCAGACGATGCAGAGCGTGACCTCGGGATCGCGCAGCAGCCCCCCACTGCCGCGCGCGGGCGCGGGACGCGCGGACGAGCGGAAGCACGCGAACGGTGAGACCCAGGCGCTGGCGAGTCCGTCGGTCGAGGAGACTTCCGTTAGCTAGGTCGCTCTCATACACCTCCCTCCCTGTCCAGAGCATCGGGCGAGGATGCGCGAGACCGAGGCGGAGGTGTATGTTAACGGCGACCGTGGTGGCAGCAGTGATGGCGGCGGCGCAGGCAACGATAGCGGCGACGACGATGACGAAGAGGAACACAAGCTGTCGACTGTTCAGGAACTCCCGGAGCTCACCGCCAGCCCGCCGATGAGCTTGGCAATGTATCAAGCGCGCGAGAGGAGTCAGGGCGAGCCGCGCCGCGACTCCGAGCAGGTGACGAATTTTCCTCGCCCTCGATAGAGAGTTGTCTCTCTACGGGGGGAGGTGTCAACAGGTTAAGCGGCTTTCATTAGCCCCTTCGCAGTGTAGCTAAAATAGATGCTTTATACCACTAATATGTAAAAAAAAAGTTTTTTAGATTCTTGATGATTCTTGATGATTTTACTATTTAGGCTTTTGGGGTCGCTGAATTCAAATCTGACATCAGAATTTCAAAATTCAAAATGGCGGATTCAATATGGTGGATCAAAAATTTGAAAATTGTTGGATTTTCAAATTTTTTTATCGGCCATATTGGATCCGCTATTTTGAATTTTATAATTTTGATGTCAGATTTGAATTCGGCGACCCCAAAGAACTTAAGATACTTACTTTTATAAAAATCCAACAATTTTCAAATTTTTGACCCACCATATTGGATCCGCCATTTTGAATTTTGAAATTCTGATATCAGATTTGAATTCAGCGACCCCAAAAACCTTAGAGTACACACTTTTGTAAACATCGAAAAAGCGTAACCAATTCTTTTTTTACACGGTCATAACACACTGGTGGCACGACTTTTTTCGGCCGAATTCGGCCACTACACAGTCAAGGGATTAACAATTTTGCATTTTCTTTACTATACCGCTTACGCTTATTTTTTAACGCTTCTTATTATTTTGCCACGCTTTATAACATTCATTACAGCTTTACATCATCACAAGACGCGATTCTTAATCCATATACTCTTCTGTTTCCCTCTCGAGCCGAGCGATAGCAACGAAGCCGCCATCAGCAGCATCTCCGAAAGAGTAGAGGCGCGCGCCAGGAAAGAGGGATCGTGCCTGAATGAGGAGCAGATTCTAAGCTACAGCAACTCGCCGACCTTCTCCGAGTTCTCCTCGTAGTATTCGAACGATGATCTCAAATTGCGACGGCGTCCCCCTGCAGCATCCTTCACGGGGTTTCCAACCAGCACGAGTAAAAATGCTGTCGAATGCGGCCTTGTCTATCTTGCTATTCGACAGCATTTTATAAGCGTCATACGTTTTATATATTCTCACGAGATGTAAGTGATCTGACAACACTTGTCCAACTCTTTGTACTCCCGTGACTATACATTGAGTTATTCAGCATGTTTCTTGACATGCGTTCCAATAGGAATTGACTTTTGAGGGCACTTTACGAAGAACTATTCGTGCGAACATATAGTCTCAAAAGCCACACGTCAGAGATATATGATGTTAAAGATTTAACAAATCTTTTTTCTTAGCTTCTAAACAATAAAGTTTCTTTTTCAAGACATTATCTTCATCTTTTTATCTATAGCACCGTTTTGTAAAACAATAACACCTGTAGAGACAAGTTTTAGTATATTATACAGATTTTTATTATTTTATTAAAGTGTGTTTAATAAAAGTTTATTATTTTATTAAAGATTTAATAAATCTTTTTTCTTAGCTTCTAAACAATAAAGTTTTTTTTTTCAAGACACATTATCTTCATCTTTTTATCTATAGTTCACCGTTCTGAAAAACAATAACACCTCTAGAGACAAGTTTTAGTACATTATACAGATTTTTATTATTTTATTAAAGTGTAATCTTGAAAACTCTAAAAAATGATGACAAAAAAATAATTTTATAGAATTTTTTTAATATCTTCTTTAATGTCTCTGAAATCTTCAACATCATATATTTATATAAACTTTTCCTCGTAAAATATTGGAGTATTTAAGAAACATCCTGTATAATTAAATCTGATGGACATTCTTATTATAAATTAAATAATATAAGTTCGAACTGTGACGAATAAATCTAAATTGAAATCGAAGAAGAATTCCATCTATTGAATAATTTCTATTTCTGAAGTGTCTTCTCTCAAGATAGATTCTTTGACAATATCGGAAAGTTATCGGAATAATTTCAATCGCAAAAGGTGATCTGAAACCGTAAACGCATACTCGACGGTCGCCACTCTGTCGACTGAAAAACGGTTCTTTTGCACCGACTACGATTTTGTATAGTTATTCATATCGGAAATCTTCGTGCTTTGTTTGTTCTCGGCGCACGAACGCCACGCTCTCGCCGGCATTCAAGCAAGTTTCCAGTATCACGTGGGTGAGTTTTTGGGGTCCATTCATCTCTCGCGGACAAAGATCTTTTTCCTACGTGTATACCAATAACACTGCGGAGTTTATACGAGTTTCGAATTGACTGGAACTCGACAAATACCAAGTATTTCGACACGAAAACAACGGACGGGATGCATTGTATTTTATTCATGTTACTTCATATTATTTTATATTGAGAGAATATATTTTACCCACAGGAGGATTTGTATAAATAAAACATTCGATATTTCTCATAATTATCATTTTGCGCCAGAGGAATATTAAAATTTCTCGTTTGTTATTTGCAGTGTGATAAAAGCATGTTGTTACACGTAGTAACGAGAGATTGCTCGAAATTACGCGAAGGAGATTCTTAAAATCCACCCCGGTGATTTTGGGACACTGTGTATATACGTTAATTAATAATGAACGGACATGAGTGTGCTAGGATATATGCGAAAATAAGAATATATTAAAATTCGATAATCAAATTAGCCGAAGTAATTATTTCGTCCTATCGCTCGAAGACGAATCAACGGATGCGAATGTTAGCGATAGCGTTAATCTCAGTCGTAGTAGATAAACGAGAATACTAATTATATAATCCCAACAGCGATTGTGCGTAGAAATGTCAGTTGCCAAATACTCGAAATAGGAATTCGGTCGTGGTGATCTGGTCGTTTTCTTGAAAGGCTCATCGCTTTTATTCCTCAATTCGGCTTTAAAGTATAAAAAAATTCGTCTTACATAACGAAATTCATGCAGAAGAGGCTGAAATTGGAAGCGCCGAAGTACAAATCGAATTCGCATTTCAGTCCCCTTTCGTTTCCAGCGTAGAAACTTTTGTGCTGCATAAATTTCAAGTAAAAATCACTCGCGTCAAGCTCGGAGAACGGATCCTCGCAAAAAAACCGGAACGGTTAATTTTAGCTTAGAACGTGTAATTCGAGAACACAGTGAACGCGCTGGGACTCGAGACAACGATGAACTTGATTTCTAACGCGTCTTAAACGCAATTTGTTACATCGAGAGTACGCCTAACGATAAATTACTTTGACGAGGAGGAAAGAGATCACACCGACCCCACAAATAATGCATTCCTATACGAAGAAGCCAAAAATCAAAAAGATTTTACTTGCAGCACGATAAGAATTGCTAGATAAGAGAAACTCGACGAAGCGTTTTTCGGCGACGATTATATTATATTAATGTTGTTATAGCCATCGTAAGCGTAGAGCGTAAACGAAGGCAAAGTCTATCGACTCGTTAGGACTATTATTATCATTTCCAGAAAATATCGAGAAAGATATGAATGTCTTGCTTATTCGACTTCTGTGTTGTTACTCCGCGCGTTGCATATACGATACGCCTAAGATACTGTTAATTATTTATCGTAACGTCTCTGCGTTGATATCATCTGAAATGAATGTTTATGTGGCATACGCATCGTCGAAAAAAAAATGAATTCGGATGCAGCCATTGACACTTTGACTGTCCCGTCATCCATGGCAGTGGGTAATGATTTTATTTAGTTGTAAATAATAATTTTATTAAATATTCATTAAGACATTAGAAAAGAACAATAAAGTATAAAAATGTTATACTAGAGATTTGTTGAAAACCGAATTATTCATTATTTTATTTTTCTACTTGTATCTGCTTCAATTATAAAAAGATCCGTCGTTTCAGTTTGTAAATGATATTTATTTATTTATTCCATTTGATATTATATTATTAAATATATAATGATAAATATATAGTATATACGTATAATGTATAATAA
>VBVR01004349.1:0-14670 GCA_011638315.1 Tetramorium parvispinum
AAAAAATATATATATATAGTATGTGTGTGTACAAAATATACTATAAAACTTTAATCATAAATATAATAATTTTTGCAGGTTTCTAGAAACCATCAAGGGTGGCATACCTCAATATAAAATAAGATTCAATCCAAATAAAATAGAGACAAACATAGGAATCAGTCCTTACAGACCCATGATAATAAAATTTTTAAGACAAATTGCGATAACGTTGTAAAATTCTTTGTATGAGTACAAGTATGGTTTTTTTTACAAATATTTCAGTTTTTTTGATACATTCAGTTCTTTGTTTTTTGCTTAGTAATGCTAGAATACTAATATTTTTATTTGTTCTCGTGATTTTTTTGTTCGATTGTCATTATGTTTTACATTTTAACAGACTTTGTACTCAGTATATTATTATTCTAATTTCACTCCAAAGTCCAGTTAGAGAGTTCACACTCATGTTGAAACGTAAAATTGAGTTAAATATTAAAATCAATAAAATGCTGAAACTTGTTGCGAGTCTTTATTCTAAACTTTTCTTTAATCAAACCATAGTGCAATCAATCATTTATATTGGCTTACGTTAACATGTTTTAAATTTTATTCAAATATCAACTTAAATAAAGTTACAAGTAAATCAACTATTGCACCGATCGCAACATTGTAAAATATGACACCGATGTACGTACAATCTTGAAAAAGAATAAATGGTGTTAAAATTGCAATTCAAGTATAGTTATATTAATTTTGATATAAACTGTTAATATGAAACATGTGTAAAATACGAAATAAAAACATGTCTTATTTAAAGTTGCTTTTAGATATGCATAATTTATTTCTAAGAGGCTAGTGCGCAGGGACGTTTTCGAGTCATACCAACTTTCTTTCAGATTATCGGTCTTTAATAGAATCGTCGGTGAGTGAATTCAAAGATAATTAAAAAGAACGTAGATATAATGGATTATTGAACAAACATTTCGATTATCAGAATAAATGTTTCTATCATCAGTATAAATTTTTCAATTGTCGATATGAATATCTCAATTATTGATATGAATAATTTAGAAAACAAACTGTGTCGTTTTAAAAGTAGTAGAAATGTTAAAAAAAAACTTTAACTTAAAGAAAAATTTTTAAAAAGTTTTGAAAAAATTTGGAAAGTTTTTTTAAAAAAAGACGTTTTTCAGACTATTCAAACACGTTCATTCCCTTGGTATCTTTTCTTTTAAATATTTTTTTATTATATACATATGTATATACTTACTGTGGAGAAAGTATCCATAGATATCACAAACACTTTTCCTGCTGTTAATACACAAGGTTCTCGCGTTTTCATTATCATAAAAATTAAGATTTTTCTTGTTCGAGATGAAGTTTGATACCATGCTATGTTCGTTCTGCAAACAAGATACAATGATTTACATTTAAGATAATTTTCAGAGTATATGTAAAATTAATTTTGAGTTAAGCAGAAATTTATTTCTTTTATTTAATTTGTAAGCAAGTAAAAATAGATTGACTCGTTTTATCAAATGTATTTTGTAAACTTATTAAGTCGCTGTATTATATGTATGTACAAATATACTCTGCTCTAAATTTCCTTTCATATTGTATATTATGAATATTTTGTGTATTCTACGAGATCATTACAGATTTTCTCATAACATCAAAATATTCGTATGTACTACATACAAACTGGTATGAATGTATGTGCTGTGATCAATTAGACGTTGCGCTTGAAAACTCTCGAAAAATAGATGCACTAACAATGCGCACGAAAATGTCATCTGTCTTAAAAATTCTTCTGGCTTATCCATGTTAGCGACTGCCTAAAAAAAATTTAATATTGTAATTGCAAAGGAACAAGTAATATTTTAATTTTACATGTGCATTTGTTTTTCATTAACATTACTAAATTACTCATTAAAATATTTAATTCATTTTTAATAATCTTTACATTGGATGTTGAAATAATTAATCAGCTTTTTTATAATAATAATTTATTAAACACGTACGCAATAATGAATAAAGCATTATCATTATTGTAAGACGAATGAACATAACGTACCGTAACGCCTGTCATACTTATGATAAGCATATTGAAAACCGCTACTCCAAGAAACATTTGGCTAAACACTGCTTCAATGAGACTGGCAAATCTTCAGGTGCAAATTAAAAACATAATACTTTAATCAGAATGTGTCTTTTCAGGAGAATATACATATAATTACATATATATTGTAAATATATTACTTAAATATGATAATGTAATTATAAATTTAATAATAACGTATATATGGGGATATATACATATATATGTAATAGTAAAATTGATTACACAATATATCTATAATATATTCTGTATTACACCACCTTATAGCTCTCTTGTGTGCATAAATATTGTTTACAATATTTTTATATGGTTCATCATCTTTTATAGATGGATTAAAATTTATTTCTAGATTATTATCTTCTTTTACTGAATTTTCCAGTTGCTGCCTGATGTAAGTGATGCACAATTTTCAAAATTATTTATTAATACAAATTCCAAACCAATTAAAAGGTGTGTTTAAAAAAAGATGAACAAATTCTTACCCGATAATCATAAATAGTCCGCAAACATGCTGCACTGCTATTACATACATTGTATCTGTTGCGATGGCTATGCTTACACAAATGACGGCTGTAACGTATCCATGAATTAAGATTGGAAAGTAATATTTCTCCATATCGATATAGTACTCAACTTGGTGTAATAATGGTCGAATTGTATCATTTGAAGAAGAACCCAGTAACAGTGGTTGCAATGGTACTAACATAAAGAACACCAGTGCGGAATAAAAAGCGCCTAAATAGATAATATTCTTCATCATTTTTAGCCTTTATCTTTAATTTTTGTTGTCACTTTGTCACAAAATGAAATCGTTGATTTATATTTTGAATTTTTACTATTATAGACAATTCTTTAGATTTCATATATATAAAGGGATATTATGTTATTATAATCGCTACTAGAATATAAATTTTTCAGGAACTTGAGAAGTCTTTTGCAGAACTTTTTCTTTATTGCACATACGCGCACACACAATCATTATGCTTACTCGCATATATGATCGTAAACGTCCGTCCATTTTGCGCATAATTATTAAGAATCTTGACATGTGGAGATGTCTTTAATAATTGCCAATCGTATTGTAATTGATCGAAAAGTGCCTTGATCTACAATTAAATTTTATTGTAAAAAGATATATCAAATTTTTCACTTTCTATTCTTCTAATTTCTAACTGCTTAAAAATCTTTAATAATACTAATATATACATAATAATTGCTCTTACTCGTATATTTAATACACTGTGACAGACGGATGTCTGATGTATGTTGAAAATATTTTAAAACTTAAATATGTGCATATATCTAACACAATATGTTTTTACATACCTCTGGTGCTTTTAATATGCAAGTGATTAATTTTACTCCACAGCCCATATCGACTACCATTGGCGAAAGAGAATCGATGAACACATCGATATTGTCAATAGAGAGTAAACCACATATCTATGCTTAAACCATAAAGTTATAAATATGAAGTATACAGCGTTTAAATGTTTTTTATACGTATAAATATAAAATAGAATATAAAACATACAAATGTAATCATAAAAAAAGTTCTTTTCGTTTCTATAAAAAAAAAATTGAAACATAGAATTCTCTTCATCAGCGAATTAAGAATCTTGACATGTGGATTAAGTGGAATTAAGTTTGCGATATTCAGACACGTGTCCTATCGTACCTTGGCGATAAATTGCGTGCCAGCTAAAGATACTATAATGATAATAATAGCGTAGCTACTCCTGTTCGTTTGATATGGCCATTGTCCGACACATGACAAGAGGACTTTATTGATCCTATAATTCCGTCCATCGAAGAACTGCATTTCACACTTATTACTAGAACAATATGTTCAGAGAGAACTGCAGGGAGAGAACTTTCAACGTTTCATCCATTCGCACCAGTGTCTTTAATAATTCTCTCTGTGAATGTTCTGTCATTACAAAATTATTTTAATTGCTCGCTTACGGTCGTAGTTAATAGTCGGACAATCGAACACAAGCTTCGTGTGCTTCTTGCGCCGAAGGTTTTGCCTTGAGATAATTTCCATTGTTCCGTGTGAGCTCAACATCTCCATATGTATAATTACATCTTTTAGTTACAAGATATTTATTCTTAAAAAAGTTTTTCTTTGCGATTTTTTTTACCTCATACAAATAACGAAAATTCTATGTTTTTTATATTCTCGAAATTGCTTTTTACTTCTTTTTCAAATGTCTTAATTCATTCGAAAAATAAATTTAAAACTAAAACTTGAAATGTTTTGTGTGGGGCGTATACATATACGTATACGTATATGGAAAGATATATAAATATTAGAGAGAAATAAAAAAAGAAAATTTATTAAGAATCTTTTTATATGAAAAAATATTAAATGTTACAACATTCTTATGATATAGAAGCATGAAAATTTTATTGTATGCTTATTATTACATTCGAATTGTGCAGTTTAAAAATTTAGTAATTTTAGAAACGGAAAGAGATGTTTTCTTGTCATCTCATTCATCTGTTAACTGTTATGTATCTAAGGCCTTTCTAGACACGCGCACTTTTGCAAATGTCCCGTTCATTTTAAATGTCACAGCACTTATTTATATAATATATATATATATTTTTATTATTTTTTATTTCATGTGAGAGGGACGAAAAGGAAGTGTTCTGTCATTATTATGCGAATTCCCCGAGTATTTGTGATTTGAATGTGATACATATCATGCGAAGAAGCTTCGCGCGTTATGATGTGAGTATGGTGCAAACTTAATACGCATATTAATCATGAGTGATCAATTGTGAACCATTTTTTTGTTTATGCAAAAATTTTATATATCTTTACATATATACTGTATAATACGTATTTAATGGAATTTGCAGAGGCAGTTTGATACTTGTACAACCGCCGAAGACGATTCGTATTTTTCATCGGATCTCGATCTACCAAATCCAAAGTAACGGTTGCTTTAATCCTGTGACCCACACATTTATATTTTAAAAGACAAACTGTGTAATCACTGATCTTGTATGTTTCAAGAGTAACACAATCTTGTCGAAAATTACGACTTGCCTCTCGAGCATCTAGAAACAAAAAGAACAGTCAATTAAATTTTCTCAAATTGCCATCAAAATCATTACATTGCTGTCAATATCCAGATCCTGTTAACAGACAAGTTGTTGAAGCAAAATTATGTAAGTGATGTAAGTGTTAATGAAATTCAAATATACGAGTTTCAGATATTTGATAAAAGAGCCCATATATTACTTGATAAAACCAGATTTTATGTACAGACACATTTTAGTTACCAGAGAAGTTGATCAGGTTGCCGTGTCGCAACGTATCTCAAATATTGAATCTTCTGTATCAAATAATTATCTGAAAAAATCTGAAGTAAGATATAAGGCATATATTATATATAAAGTAATTGTATATTTAAAATACTTTGAATTGAGTTCTTTCGTATCAAAAGTATGTTAATATTTTATTAACAATCATTAATAATGTTAATAATGTTTAATTTTAATCAGCTGAAATATAACATATTTTTTAAAATTTATAAAAATTCAACGTTTTTCATCTTATAAAGAAATTCTGAATTTGTATAAATTTGTTCTGTAATGCTAAGTAAAATTAAGTAAAAGCAAATGAGCTCAAAAATATACTATTGTTTTTGATGAACGAATGTTTCCTAGCTGCAAGAGGCAACTTTCGAAGAAAACCATTTGAGTGATCGTGAAAAGTTTGAACGTAAATTTCACGAGAAAATTTGGTAATTAGCAAAGAAAATAAAAACATTCAAACATTCTTACTCGTAGTCGTAGTTTAAAGCTTTGAGGCACAAGTTGGTTTTGTTATCTTGTTTAAAGCACCTAATGTATTGCGCTGATAACAGGAAACAAAGTACACCACGAATCGTGAAGGCCATTCGACAGAACGGCAAAAAACGTGAGTTAATTGCTAAAGTTAGAATTTTTAGAAATCAATTTAGTTTGTGGAATTTTTTAGTCGAATCAAAAGCACGTCGATCGGTAACATCCTATCAACCACGTACAGGCAACAGTAAAAGCAGCGTTGTTGTACTTTATCACGGTAGATTCGATATTCCTCCCTCATCCTCTTCGAAGGCTCTCGTGCTTTCAAAACTTTCGAAATCTGATCAAACGGTACAAGCGTCGCAAGACTTGCGATCGGAAGTTACGAGTCCTGCATCACCTGATAAGTAAGTGAATGAGTGATATCAGTGCAGTAAAAAAAAATTCTTAAAACTTATTTCGTAAAAAGAAGACAGAATATTTTTTCGGTTTAAATTATTTTTACGCGGAAAATACGTTTGAAAAGGGCAAGAATCGTAGAAACTCCGGAAACTCTATCTCCGAGATATCCGCTACGTCGACGAAAAACTTGCAAAAGATACCATCGTATATCAAGCCAACAGCCTTCTCTGAATATAAACATTTATCACGCGAATCGAGTAGAGCGATTTGTATCGCCGCTGCAACATCAAAGGGTTCCACTTAAAAAGCAAATAGGACGAAATTCCAAGTGCAGGAGTCTGCAGTGCACAGACGAGCTTCCCAAGGATTCTGTCAGGCCGCAGTCGAGAACTTGTCGTACTTGTCACGATCACGCGACGAACCAAAGGTCGCATAAATGTATTGAAGAAGAGAGAACTTGGAAGAAACGATGCTCACTCGTTGAAGTCGCCGGTTCGAAACCTATGGATCATCGTCCAGAGTAAATAATTTGGGAAATAAATTGAGTGTGCAGTCAGAAGAAGTGCAATCAGACTGTAGAAGTTAAATATATAACTTTGCAGAAAAGCGAAGACGGAGAACACAAAAGACCGAAAGCAATCGACATCTCACTCGAATCTGGGTTTGCCGATGCAACAGGTACAAACTCGTCCCAAAGGAACGAGCATTAAATCAGCATTCGTCGTGAACGAGGGTGTCGAGAGGAATCGTGTGTTTCCCTTCCAAGCTACGGCTAGTGGTAATCTCAAGATCATACCGAATCAGGTAAGAAAGAACTGGTCTCAGCAGCCGCTGTTATAATGAAATCCTCCCAGCCTCAAAAATATCGGTCTCGAAGCAGACATAGGATAGTCGTTCTAGGTTGTATTCGAGTCGAAGAAGTTCAGCGTTTTAGTTGCTGATCCACGGCACACAAAGGTCAACGTCAGGGCCGAGCTTAATCGATCGGGTGTCGGCACGTCCGCTTCTGACTCCCCGAATCAAACAAGATATATCGATCTCCCGCCTGGCATCACGCCGTCGACGATCGATCAGTTGCAGGTGAAACTCGGAGTCTCTTCGTAACTTTCCTTCTGATCTCTGATGATTAAATATTATTTCGTCTGTGAAATAGGCGCAGAACAAGTTACCATATATTGAAGGAAGTTATAGATCACGAACGCAACCAAGTACAAAGTTTTATTCATCAGAAATGGAACAAAACCACTCGACACAATCGACATCCCAACAACATCTTCCAATAAACCAAGTACCACTCGCCTCGTTAGTTTTCTTAATTCTTAATTTGACAATTGTAAAATTTCAGAATTCATTTACGTGATAATTCTGCGAGTAATATTTCTCTCTTCTAATCTTGATTTTTTTTCTATCTTAAACAGTTTGGGATTTACGAATGAGCAACCGATCAATTGGAACAACATCATTCTTCCTGAAAAAACTGACTTGTATCAGGAATTAGCTAGACGTGTTACAAACTATAAGTAAGAAAAGATAGAGAATAAATTTAAATGTTGAAACTCTCTCTCAAAAATTTGCTTATTACATTGCAAGTGTTAAACGTCACGTAACTAAATAACATTGATTTTATTTAATACAGAATAAAAACTCAAAAAACTCAAGTTGTATAATACTATATGCTCTATTTTAATTTAGCAACAATTTGTTAAAAATTAAATTATATTAAGGCAAACGTTTCTTTACTTGTTCTGCCTAGGAATGCTGATTGTGTCGTTCGAATTGATCATGATGAGTTTCATTGCCATCTCCTCGTTTTGCAAAGTTACAGCACATTTTTTGACGAGAAGAATTGCAAGGATATCGACTTGACTGACGTAAGATTTTATTTAAATTGTACTTGATTAGATATTAATAGGTAAAGTAAATACTTTTAAAAATATTTGTGAAATTTGAAAAAAAATTGGCTGTCTTAAACTTTGAAAAATTTTCATAAAGCATTCTTATAAATAGCTTTATATTTAAAAAATAAGAGATAGTACAATTAAGTTAAAATTCTAAAAATGCGATTTGTTGCATACGCAAAATGTAGAGCAACGTATCTTCAAAGGCTTTTTCTATAATTTATGACTGGATGATAAGTCCAATTAACGAAAGTTATCAGTTGTTACGAAGAGATAATATATTAGAAATTTTCATGGCTGCACAATATCTGGGTATCAAAGGTACAATTTTATTTTATATCAAATGTTTATTTAGAAATAGAATAAACTTTTGTCTTTTTAACGTAGAGATAAAAGATTTAATTAAACATTCAAATGAAATATATAAAAAAATGTAATAAAACTGATTTCTTATTGATAATATATACATTATTTATTTCATAAAGAATTGGAAGAACAATGTTGGGCATTCATTGACAATGACGAGCTCTTCTCCGAAGATACTGCTTTTCTGTTATATTTGGAAGCAAAAAAGATTGGAAATATTGCAGTAATGGAACTGATGGTGCCGAGAATAATGAAATTTTTCTTGATGCTTGTTAGCACAAAGGATTTTTTGAAATTGTCAATGGATGAATTGTGTTTACTATTGAAATCTAATTATATTTGCGTTAATAGGTATAATTATATTTCATTGATTTTCAAATATATTTTATATACCTATAAGAAAATTTTATAAAAGAATGACATAATCCTGTTATTTTTAAACATTCATACCTATACTTGAAATTTTATTTATTGATGAGAAATTGTTTATTAAAAAAATTGTTTGATTGATAAATAGTACAAATGTAATAAGAAATAATATAATATCAAACGTATACTTTTCTATCTTTTTTTCGTCTCACAGTGAAATGGAAGTTCTAATGTCCGCTGTAAGATGGTTAATGCACGATTGGAATAAAAGAAAGCAATATATGTTAGAAGTGCTGAAATGTGTTAGATTTGGACTTATAGCTCCGTGGCAGTTAGTAGATGTCAAAAGAAATCCTGAAAATCCAGAATTTATGGAATTGATGTCTTATCCTGAAGTGCAAAAAATGGTGGATGATGGTCTCGCGTATGAATTCTATTTACAACTTAAAAAAAGCTTTATATTAAATTAATCTATATAAAATTAAAATACAAGCAAGCCATAATTAATATAAAAATTTATAGATTTGTTATTATAAAATATTGGTACAATAATAAAACTGAAGATTACTATCATTGGATCGATTTGCTCGGACTTAGTGAACCGACTAATCGCAACTGGACAGGCGAGGAAAAAGTAATTCAAGTTTTATCGATTCAATAAGCAGCTACACTTCTTATTTAATATGTAATACATTATACTTCAATACATAGTTGTTAAAAACTGTATTCAAACTAATCAAGTATGTAATACTCATACAATTTGTCATTTGTTAACGTATTTCTCGCTTTAGAATTATGTTACGTATCACGAATTTCTGTTGTATCTCGAAGAGTATCGGAAAACAAACATTTCGGAGTTAAAAACAAAAAAAACAAAACCCACACCTCCTAATTCTCCTCCTAAAGATAACTCATTATTATCTCTAAAGAGAAATATAGATTGCAGTAAACATCATTGTCGCGCAGACTCACATCTTTTAGGTATGTATAAATTAATGCAAATATATTAACGTTATAAATGTTTAATATAAAGTGTCAAATAATTTAATTAGACTCTAGTGTTTGTAATTGATAACGATAAATAAATTTTGTTGCAAAATTTTTTTTACATCTTTATAAATCCCCCGGAAAAGTTTCTCTTTTTTTTTTATAAAAATTGGATAATTTGACAATTTATATAAAATTATCATACTACTTGATAGTTTCATCGAGGTTCATTTATTCTATATATTTTATGCTTATTTTTAGAGCATTACACAATGCAAACTAGAGAACCAAAAAAATATGTATCAAACATCGCAACGTCATCAGGCATGGTTATATCACCTGAAATTTTAACCGATTGTTTTAGTAATATGGGCACAAATAACAATATAAGAGCGGTAAGTAAGTTTTAATAGTGACAGTTTAATTTTAACTTATAAAAACAAAGACGGAATTTTATCATAAATAAAGACATTTGTTTACTTTATTTTTACCTTATTTTTTATTATATATACATATATTTGTACCATATGTATGTATGTGTATATACATATATATTTAATAATATAATTATATATATATATTTAATTTATAATGATCTACATTGGCTTAATGTCATTTGTAGAATAGGATACAATGCGAAGGAAATAAAAACAATAAATTTATTACTCCTGATAATGAATATTGCGAATCAGGGGAAAATCCACGAAAATCTTTGAACTTTTTTAAGAGCGCGAAATGCATGTACAAACATCATCAGCGTGAGACTCCGATGGTATAAATGTTTTTTGAGCCTTACAAAAATATAAAAAGTATATAAAAATTCAGAAATAATGAAAAAAAATGTGAGAAATGAAGAAAGAAAGAATTTGAATTTTATTTTCTACTTAAAAACTTTAAAGGCGGTGATATATACTAAACGATGTGCTAACTATGCATGACACATGAAATAGTAGATGAAATTATTTAAAAGACGTAATGTTGGAGTACTAAAAGTGCATTAAACATGATATATCAAGTATTTAAGGATTAATTTTCAAAGGTTTACGCTTTTCTTCCATTCATTCATTATATTCAGTGTTTTACATGTACTTTATTGTCTTACACGTTGCAATAAAGTTATGGAGATGACTTTAAATGTATGTTACATCTCTTTTTGATATGTAATATGTAAAATATATTAAAAAATATATTAAAAAAATATATTAAAAAGAAGGAATTTATATTTAATCAATTACTAGGTATAATGTGTGCGCAAGCAAATCAGCAAAATGACTATTATCGTACATACATTTAAATGATATGTTGCATGCATATGTAATTATGTAATTTTATATTAGATTACATATTAATGTAGATTATGTAGAATAGTAAAGTAGTAATTAATATTCTTATTCTGCTTACTCTATTTACATTTATAGCACACTGATATATCAATATGTGAAAACCGACAAGATAAAAATATGTATAACTGCAAGCACTGGGAAAGAAATGTTATATTCCCCATAAAGAAACAACAAAAAATATTACAAAAACCAAGATGTACGAAAGATCATTCCGATTCAGCCAAATCTGAAGAAGAAGCAGCCACTGTGATACAAGCAACGTATAGAGGATATAAAGTCAGGAGAAAATTTGATGAAGTTAGTGAATATTAAAGTATCATGATTTGCATATGTTTTGAAAATAGAAAGAAAGAGAAGTTCTTTAGATATTTATTTCTTTTTAAATAAGAATAATTAATAATACATAAAATTAATTGTAATTCTAAATGTAAAATAAATATAAAAGCGATAACACTTGGTTCAACTATATATGATTACAATTTGTACGAATGATATAATTCCAAAGAATATTTAAAAAGAATGTATAAATAATTTGCATTAATTGTTCAGAGATAGCTATCTTTAGATTCTTTTTTGTCTTTTTTAAATTTCATTGAAATTGTTATCATAAACAAAAGTTTGAAGTAAAAAGTTAAAAGTACAAGTAATTAAAAATGATATAATTATTATAATAATAGTTGATTATTATTTGATATCATAGATTAAGAAGTCATCTTTGGAAGGAAAACAGAACTCTCAAAAAGTAGCTGAGCTATTATCTATGTCGACAAGACAATGCGGATGGTCATTTAAAAAATCATTAAATTCAATTAAAACATCCAACAATACTGCAAATCATACTAAGAATTCGTTACATTATATCTGAAAAAAAATTAGTTGTGCAATGTAACAAATATTTAGTAATAAATGAAAATATATATACATATATATAGACGGAGAGAAATTATTCTTTTTCTCTAACTGTATTCTTTTTTTTTTACTTATTTCTCTATCTCGATTTAATAGCTTATAAAATAGTAAGTATTATTTGAAACGTTGTAAGAGAATACTACTACGTATACACATCGTATACTAAGTATAGATAGAAAGATGTAAGTATCGCAATATAAAATTGTTAAAGAGTTGCTTAATCACTTGTAAACATTTTTTTTTATGTATTTATGTTAAACGTATGACATTTATGTTAAATGTGTGACACTCGATGTTATTGATAATGGTATATCATTATACTATTTATTGATAATGATATCATTATCTACGTCAGTATCTCAAAGTTAAATATAAGAACGCTAGAGTTAACTCAAAGATAACAGTGTCTGTAGAAACGGCGAACCTAACGGTACACAGTTTCTATATGAAGTAAGTAGTTCTTGTTTCATCATGAATAGACCAATTGTGACTGTGGCACAAGGAAAACTGCAAGGAATCTTTGAAGAAAATGTTCTCGGTTCTCGTTATCTCTCTTTTAAAGGCATACCTTTTGCTTCTCCACCAGTGGGCGCGTTAAGATTTAAGGTAACTTTTTTATCGAGCACAAATAATTTGGGATTTATTTTTATTTTTTCATTATCTGTGTTTAAAAATATTTCTCAATTACTCTATTTGTGTACCAAGAGAGGAAAAATAAATCATCCGATTGTGATTATTTTGTGACTTTATATTTATATATTGCCATGTAAAGTATCATTTCACTCAATATTATATCATATCTTAATATTTTAATATTCATATTTTGTTGTTCGAAATCAGGATCCTGAAGCTCCACCTCGCTGGGAAGGTATTCGAGACGCTTCCAAAAATGCTGGTGATATTAGCGCACAATTGGAAACGTTTACGATTAAAGTGATTGGCGGCGAAGACTGCCTTTACCTTAATGTTTACATACCGTACGATCTTTTTGGAACATCAGGGAACCCAGTTATGGTTTGGATTCATGGTGGGGGCTATTATATGGGTTCCGGCAATGACACTCACAAACGACCTGACTATCTTATGGCAAAAGACGTTATTCTAGTATCCATAAATTATAGACTTGGTGCTTTAGGTAAGATAACTGCTTCCAAGAAAAAACATGTTGAAAATTTTTATTATATATCCGCGGAAGATATAGGTAGGGTAGACCGAGGCGAATCGGATAATAGGCCAAATCGGATCAAAGTAAGAATTGAGATCGTATTTGTTACATTTATCAATATATCTAACCATGTAAAATACAAATAATAATTATTTCTATTTTACATGGTTACATATTGATAAATGTAACAAATACGATCTCTTCTTCTTACTTTGATCCGATTCGTCTCGGTCTACTCTGTATACACTTATGCTATACGGAGTACACACTTCTATCGTTACTTACTCGTTACTTTTACTGATACTCACATTTTGAATGTTTTTTCAAGGTTTTTTAAATCTTGGTCACGAAGCAGCAAGCGGAAATCAAGGTTTGAAAGATCAAGTTGCCGCGCTGGAATGGATCAAAGAAAATATCGAGGCTTTTGGTGGAGATTCAAATAACATTACTGTTTTTGGCGTCAGTGCAGGTGGCATTTGCGTGCACTTTTTAACATTGTCACCGCTATCTAAAGGTATTACGATATTATAACATATGTATATCCTTAACACAAACAGTAACAATTAATGAAATAAAACTATAATCCATAATTTAAAAATCAAATATTAATATTATTTCTCTTTTCTCTCTTTTTCACACTCGCTCACACACATACACATGCATATTTGTAGGTCTCTTTCACAAAGCCATTATTCAGAGTGGTGCAGCTATATGTGGTTTTGCGTTGGTAAGGAACCAACCAGAAGCCACTTCTTTTAAACTCGCATCGATACTTGGCAACGATTCTAAGGACCCTGAGAAAGTTATTGAGTTTCTTCAAACAATACCTATCGCTGAAATCGTCAAAGCACAGCATAAGGTTCTCTCTCCTGAGGTAAAAATTACTCTTCATATATTTTTTTTTATTTTGCGTTTAAGAATTAAATTATCTTATTACGTCAATAAATATGACAATTTATTCATTTTAAATAATAAATATTACGAATAACATAATTGCTAATATCATCTAAGAAGCATATTTTATAGAAAGCACGCGTTCTTAATGTGCCATTTGGACCTATAATCGATGATAAAGCAAAAAGACCTTTTCTTCCACATTCCATTTCTTTTGATGACGACAATAATATACCAATCATGATTGGTTACACTTCTCATGAATATATCATGTTTATTAAAGGTATTAGAAATTAACAGAAATTAGTAAACTTATTTATTAAAATTTTACTTATACTAAATATTATCTTATATTTTATATACATATATACAGGGTGTCCCGTAAAGACCGGATCAACGCTTAAGGGTAAATTCTTGAGATCATTTTAAGACAAAAAT
>VBVR01004350.1:0-14668 GCA_011638315.1 Tetramorium parvispinum
CCCTTCCTCTCCCCCCTTGTGCTCCTCGACCGTGAGCGCGACCAACGGTCTCGCGGCTTGTTTATCAACCCTTTTCCTCCCCCAACGGTAGACCGTCCCCTGTGTCAGTCGTGGATGAGATAGACGTAAATTTGCCTCATCGAGCACGCACGAGCATGACGCGGGATTCCGCGCGTCGCGCAAAAAACGCGGATTAATTATAGATCCCACGGTGAGATCGCAATGGCGATTCGATCGTGTGTCTGACGATAGGTGAATCTCGTGAAACAACTGTGCGAATGTAGTTTGTATTAATCACTTGTCCCTGGAGCTACGGTAAACCCGGGTTCTCTTGTGATCCGTGGATACTTTTACTACGGTGATTACGGAGAGATTTATGGACACTCGATATACGTATTTTGTAAGGGTTATTAGAGGAAATGCACCGCGACGGTGAGTTGGTAAACACGAGTATCTGTTCGGTGATTTTCTGACGGATGGACCAACGTTTAATTCTATTTCACTTCTCGCTAGTATGTTTGTATTTCAAGATGCAATTTGGATAGTTTGTTAATTTATGTCAGCTTGATATAGAATATAAATTTGCACGATACACATCCACGTACACATTGCACTGGAAATTTGGAACGTACTAAAAGAGTTTACACGCATAATGATGTGTATAGTAAATACACATTCAGGCACGAGACATTTGTCAGAAATTTATGTTTTATGAAGAGTAAACTCAAGATGTTCTCCAATTTTTCTTCAATCATACAATTTCTCAATTTTATGATAAAGTTAAAGATAATTATGAATAGATTACAAATATATAGGTTTTATAGTGCACTCTTTTACTACTCTAAAGAAAATAGGCTTCGAAGGTTTCTTTTCAAAGAAAAAGAATTCAAAGGTCAAGTGTGAATTGATAGTATAAATATTAGGAATGACAACAAAAATTGGACAATAACAGTCATGAATTGAGAGATAATAGGTAGACATACAAATAGAGACCAAAAAACAAAGATGGTAGTGAAAGATCAACGCAAACGAGAACGGAGCTAGGTTAATTGGAGATATATTTTTGTACCCATCTTTGGAACAATATATTATAAAACATATTTATTTGTAATATTCTTAATTTTCTTTAATTTTATCACAAAATAAATTAAGATTAAAGAAAAATTAGGGAGCATCACCTATGGCTACTTGGCCGTACTCTAATTCTTTGTCGCAAATGTTAAAATAGTGCAAGTAGCATATATGACAAAAATGGTACATCTTTTTTTAATTAAAGAAACATGAAATATGTATCTTTGTTTAACATAAAACAGAGATACATATGAATGTAGTATTTAATAGATACATACATTCTTTATTCTTTACATTGTAATTTGTATTTATTATACTTTATTTCTTTTTTTCCTTCTCTTGTTTGCAATGCCTGAATCTGTAACTTTTTTCAATCTACAAAGGTTCAAAAAGATGATGAAACAGATTATTTTATGTCTGAAACATTTATAGCAATGCATACTTCTTTAAGATTTTTACTAATTGGTAACAATTATAATGAATTTATTTAAGTATTAAATCTTGAACATAAAAAATTTGAAGCCTAAAATTGCTATTTTTATACAAAATATTGATACTAGAATCAATTTGGAAATAATTTAATTCTTAGAAATTGAATATTAAAATTTAAAGATACTATTTTTTATTTAAATTATTTTATTCTCGAGTAAATTCTTAAAAAGATATTAAAGTGAAAAGCTTTTTCATCACTTTTATATTTAATATAGTATACTTAAATTATTTGTCACACGACTCAATAGCTATTTTATACATAATAATATATTTAATATTATTAATATTTTTATCAATTTCACTCTAGTTGCAATTTATGTAAATGAATGTTCTATTGGATATTTTTCAGAATATGAACGATTATTATCGCATCAGATATGACATTAAGTGGCATCAGTAATCAGAAATTACAATGATTGGTACAGCCTGTACATTGGAAGATGCATGTCGGCAGGCTCAGGTGCGTGTCTTTTGAAATAAAATTTTCAAACCGTAATTCTTTAATATCTTAAAATCAGTTATTGAAAGAACAGTTTTGAGACACTTTATATAATGATAAAATTGTCATTGAATGATTATATATTCGTTTATTGCGTTGCTTGTACAGGAAATGATTGGTTTAGTATCCAAATGTTGGAAGAATGGCCAAGGTCAAAATTCATTGGCCTTAACATCGGATAAATCATTATCCTCTCAGAAAAAAGAGCAGAGTCATTCCAGGCATAGTATCCAATCCAAACTCACCAGACTCTATTTTGAAGAACTTTCTAAAGTTCCTTATGCAACCCCAGATTCAGTTTTGGTATGTTCACCTCTCAAGCATTCGTTGTTACATTTTTACTTGTTCTCTCTGAAAACATCGCAATACGATATATTTGGATATATTCAAACAGCACACTATGATGCTTTATTTTAAATGTTACAGAACAATCTTGAGAATGAGTGTGATCTTTTGGGGCGGTTAGTGCAAAGGGAAGGTTTAAATACATTAATCGTTAATCTATATGCTGGAAATAAAGGATACTCATTAGCTGTAAGAAATAGGTAAAAGACTGTTTTAGAAGGCTCATTATCTTTCTAAAATATCTGAAATACTAATTAACAATGATAGTATCTAAACTTTTTAAACTCAATGATAATTGACAATGATAATCCTATTACAAGATATAGATTAGATTATAAAAACCTTATAATGTTTTTTGCGCGAAAATGAATATTTATTTGAACTTTTGATTTTTTTGGTTACCCACTTCCAGTGTCTTGTTGCTATATTGCTATGATTGTTTTTATGTCACAAAATGATATACTATTAGTGCCAGTTAAAAAAAAATGTTAAACATTAATCTTGTCGGATTTAAATGTTTCTTAAAATATATATCAGAGAAGAAAACTTTCATATATGTTGTTTCATATATGTAATCAATTTATTAAAATAAATTAGTTTCTTAACTTTTTAGAATTGAGTTTCAGGATTAATACAAAGATCTTATTTCTTGATAGCGATAAGGGGAATCAGTACGATAAAAATTCATTAGCTGAGACTCAACTCATGGGTTATGAACAGGGTGAACTACTTTCGTGCATAGATAATGGTCAGTTGCCAGCTATGCTAGCCGAACAATTAGAATCCAGTTATTCACATTTATTTTATGACGGCTGTATGATCGCGGAAATTCGAGATTATCGAAGATCATTTCTTCACAATAGAGCCGAAGTTCACCATGTACTTCTTAAACCTACCACACAGGTAAGATCATGTCATCAAATATATAAAGATAAAAGATTAAAGTTGATATAAATAATATGTATGTTATATATATTATATAAGAATAATAAAATATAGTAATTCATAATTATACAGAAAATTTTATTTATAATGTGTACTATATTTTAAATTAGTATTTCGATTGAAATTCATTTCAATTATATTGAATATGGTTTAAATTGAATCTTGAAAATTATTGTTAACGCAGAGCGTACTTTCGGACGTATCGACACTTACGAGTGATGGAGATTGGAGCCACGAGGAACGATTAGTATTGGAATCACATTTAGTGGCAGCTACTCAAGGTCCTTTATGTTTGGATCCGAATCCTATTCCCACCTTAGCTAGTACAAGAATTAAGCAATCTAAATCATTGCTTACCGATCATCAACTCATGCGTCAAGCTAAAAAATTCTCTCAGGTAATGTTTCAGTTTAAAACTTATTTACTATCTATTATTTAAACGTGATAAATTGAAAAATCTGGTTGCAACAAAATTTATTAATATTAAAGAATAGTATTTAAACGTTGCATAAAAAATCATTTTATAGAAAATTAACGTTTTATAAGAAATTATATATTTTTATATATAATAAAAATCAATTCTATATAATAAAATTTAATTTTATAAGGATATTTTTATTGCAAAGTATGAATTCAAGAAATTTTATTTAGAGAGATGTAATGCATATATTATACTGCTTATTATGCATCTGATTTGAATGTTAATATCATGGAGACACTGTTGTTTGACATTAGGTCACAGTAAATCGAAAAAGAAAATTGGAACAGTTGGCCCAACCGGAAGGACAAACAATACATGACTTAATACAGAAGTTCCGTACGAAAAGAAGAGGATTAGCGACCAATACTGCCTGTCCACCGCCTTCTCTTAAAATTCCTGAGCTGTCTGCACCTAAACAGACCGATGTTTTGAGGTTCTTATACCAAAACATATCTTTTCTTTCGCATTATCATTTTCATTCGCATTATTGCAGTCTATATTTCATTCTTTTATGACTTTTACTGTGAGATATTCGCAAAATTAATTAGCAATGGGATTCGATTAGATTCGCGAAGTTATACGAGCGGCCACGAGAAACAAAAGACTGTTCGCCACAAGTTATAGAAGAATATATATTAGAACCTGCGGAAAGTCAGGATTATATAAAGCTTTCGATCCTGCAGAGGCCCGCTACTTCCGAGTACCTGGGAGAACTTTATATGGACAAAAATCATCGAGATGGAGAGAAAAACGGCTCTTCTTGCCGGTACATTTACCTTATTACTATGTAGACAAACATCTATGTATTTTTGCGTCAAGCACAATTATTTGCTTATAAATCGCAATATTGAATTAATTTTCTAGATTTACATTGGGTACCAGAGCTGTGGCCAATCATTATTATCAGCAATTTAAAGAAATATTTACAGAAGAGGGTAGGAAAAATGTGAGAATAAAACATATTATACCAGGGCAAGCTCCTCGTATTGCATGTACACCTGGCATGCAACGAGCACATCAACAGGTACTACTATTTTTTTTCCATTCAACGTTTGTTCAATTGTTTTATTTTTTCTCTTTTTTTTTACTATTTTCACTAAATAAATTTTTTATTATTTTACTAGGCCCAACAAGCAAAAGCGGCACAATTAGCGGCTCAACAGTTGCAACAAGTTCAACCTCAACACGTAGCACAACAGGTTTGTAAACTCAGTTTTTTTTATGAATGGGGAAGCCATTAGAATATTTAAATGCATGGTGCATAAAAATATAAAACGATATAAATGTGTACACATTACAATCTTATAACAGTCATGCAAACATTTTCAGCAAATCCGCGCGTCATTTCAGATTCTATCACGGGCGCAAGGGCAACTAACTAATTTGGCTAGTCAAGTAGCCTCAATGAAGGCTATGACAGAAGCCACCACCTCAGCACAAAATAATCTCACGTGCGTGGATTCGGCGAATATGCCGCAAGTTATCCCGCAGAATGATATTACCGCATTGAGCTCAGGACAATCGTTGGCCAATGGTGGCCTTAACGCGACCTCCGTGCAAATTGATAACTCCGCGATGGCAGTTGCGGATAACACGTGTAACGGTTCTGGTATTCTGGTCTTTCAAAAGTCGGCTGGTACCATTAATAACACAGCATCTACCAATGTTCCAGTCTTAGTGAGTTTTCACATTTATTTTTCTATATTTTACAATGGATTCTGGAATTAATATACAGCATTATAATTGCATTAAATTATTTAAGATTTAATTTTTTTATTTAAAATTCGTAGCAAGCTCAATTGCAAGCAGGAACACAGAACTGCATAAATGAAGCTGCCAATCAGAGCCAAACTGAGCCGCCGTTCAAAAAACATTCGACTAATCCAGCAATAAATGCTCTTGTTACTTCCCTCATGAACTCTGCACAGCAATTCCAGCAACAAGCTGCAGGTTCGTTATCGTTTAATATATAGTTAAACATTATGCTTATTTACAACCAGAGAAAATATTTTTATTTCTGTAGATTATATGAGTTTCACACTATGCATTTTATGAAATTATTAAATCAGCAAATAGATATCTTTGTGTCCTTTGATCATATTTTCTTTTATGAATGTACACTTTTAGATAATCGATGTTTTATGTATGTTATAGCCAATGCTGCGGCCGCAGCTATGAATAATAATGCACAAGCCACAAACAAGTCCAGCAATGCCGCGATTCTTAGTTTATTAAATAGTACTCCTGCGAATATAGCTCAGCGAAAAGTTCAACCTCAAAGGATCTCTCTTAATGCTTCCATGCCACCTAGAGTTATCAGTCACGGCAATGTGATCAATGTGCCCAACACTACTGGTCAAGTATGTTTAAATAATTAAATTGATTAATAATTTATCTTGCACTTCCTTTACATCTTATGTCATATATACTTAGTATATTTTAATTAATGTATATATGTATGTTTCAACAAAAAATTTTTTAAATATAATTTTAATTTATATATTTTAATTATATATTAACATATTTAATTCTTGTAAATATTAACTGAGAATTATTTGACAGTTATTCTGATATAAAATATATAATTAAATTGTTTATCCGATTTCAGGTACGCGTGAGCTTGAGTTCTTCCGCTTTAGCGGGACAGCTAAGTTGCAAGCAACAACCAGTGAAAGCGACCGCTGTAAGACTCGCGCGAGTCCAAGATCCTACATCTACTCTTGGCTTATCAATGCCAGGACTTTCGGCTTTGCTCGCTGGTAAAATAAACGATATCTATAAATTAGTATTCTTTAATAGCAATAAAATATAAAATTTAATCTTACATCTTTTAGTTTGTTATAGAAAAAGCTTTTGATTATATATACTAAAATTTGAGCATTGAATCTATAACTCTGGCATCATTTAGTACACTTTTATATAACCTAATGTTTTGAATATTGGAAATATTATCGAATATAATTTAAACAATTTTTTTAAACATCAATTCTTTTCTATTTTTATTAATAATATATTCTCTATGTAAACACAGGTACGCCATCAGCTGATAACCCGATGCCTGGAATGAATTCAGCGACTTCATCGTTGCTTGAACGGCTCACCGCTTCTACCAGTCAAAGCAGTCAACCAGCGAGTCCAATGACCAGCCCATCGCCAACTAATGTGAATCTACAGGGCGTAAACCTCACTAGTCTGCCAAATTCCATCAACGGTCTACAAAACGTACAGGTTGTTTAAAATAACAGTTCATTTTTCTCATACAAGACGATATAGATTTAAATAAATTGACACATTGTCCATTCCAGGTATCGTTCCCAGGGTTGTCGCAACCTATCACAATGTCGTTAAACGTATCTCCGACCACCGGTGCCACTGTCACACCTACTGGAGTCATTGTTTCCCTTCCTATATCTGCCACGTCTGCTACGAATACCTGCACGACAGTATCGAGCGTTAGTAGCAACTCGTTTATACAAGTACAACTCTTTTGATGCAAAGCAGCTTAAAGTAAAACACTCTCCGTGAACTCAGCTTAGCAATAGACAAAAGTTTTTTTTATATACATATGTATGAATTCTCGTATATAAAAGTCTTCATTGAAGGAATTAATATTGATGCGTAGAACATATACGCATGAATAAATAAGTTTGTAAGTAATTTATTATCCGTTGAATATCATTCGAACTTTATTATGTTATTTCAGATGGTAGCTGCAACAGTCGTTACAACAGCTATCGCCGGCAGTACACCGACAGTAGTGATCGCCAATCCTGCCAATGCTCATTTGTCTTTACCAATCGGTAATATATAATTTTACCTTGTAGAATGAATACCACTTTTGAGCTTATTATATGTCTGAATTCAATCTTAGCTTTTTATATATATTTTTTTAAAATTATGGCTTCTTTTTCCAACTTTTTGGTAAACTAATTAATATTTAAATCATACGTCTGTTTTTATCTTCAAATTAGACAAGTTCAGACGTATGATTTTACTATTAGTTAGCTTACCAAGAAGTTGGAAAAACTGGCTCTAAGAGATACATATTATATCTCTAAGATATTTATCTTTTTAAAAAATAGAGATAATGTTTTATAAAAATCTTTAGTTTTTATCTATAGAAAATTATAATATAAAGAAGCGCTTGATGTTTAAAAACATCAGTTTTAGAAAGTTATATATATGTAAAACACATACCCATTTTCTACAAATTTTATTGATTATGTATATTTCAGCCCAATTAATACCATCTGGAGTAAAAGGATTGTCGCAACAAAATATTAGGAGTAATAACGCAGTGACTCTTGCACAGGTATTTTAATTTAATAGATAACTAAAATAAAATCTGTATAATAACTCTTAAAACTCTTAAAACATGTAATAGTAATTGTATTCTATATAAGAAATGCATTTGTGGACACTTCATACTAACTTTATATAATATGTAATCTTAGGGAGGACAAGCAATTCAACTTATTGGATCCCAAAGACCACGATTTAATCATATGACTCGACAAGTACAATCGAATCAAGTTAAATCAGCTGTCTTATCGAATCAATTGGTGACAGTTGCCAAAACAGTAACAGCGAGTCAATTGATATTGTCTGGTAATAAACAAGTATTAACTCCTATAATGGGTAAGTTAATAATACCCTACCAATATTTACGGAAATAAGTAGATTAAACTTTTGTCCATATATTGTTTTATGTTTATCAATTAGCGATCTATAAATATCTTTTACTTTGCAGCCGCGACAAAACCTGTGCTTATGGCGTCGCAAACTACGCCTTCTTCCCAAGTAGTACCTGTTAATAAACAAACTCTGTTGACAAAATCCTTACATGCTAGGGCTTCTACTGGCCAATGCAGCCAGCAGACACAAAGTCTCGGAGTGGCTACTTTATCTCCACAACAAGTATGTTTATCAATAATTAAGATAAATTATATTATATTATATGAACCAAAAGAAACATTTATTTTTCATTTATTTAACAGCTTCAACAGTTACAACAATGTCTAGCTGCGCAGCACAAAGTTGCCGTCGCGACAGGAAGTTCTCAAAGTAGGACGCAAATTGAAGCTCAGAGAAATTCTACGTCTGCCCCGGGGGAAGACCCCGCCTGAATATGTTCAAATAAATGATAATGATCATGTTATTACGTCGATATAATTGAAGCCCGCCTAGAAGAAATGTAATAAGGCATTTATATATTATATGATTAAAATTATGATTGAATTTTTATTTTTTTTTGCATATGGAAATCGTATGATAAATTATATTTTTCTTTCGAATTGTCTATTTAATTATGAAGTTTTATTTTAGCAAATGAATCGTATCTGCCGACTGAAAATATACAAAATATATAAGAAAATATATAAATATTTTACCAGATCAGTATTACGTGATATTTATGACCATGTGCAATAAATGCGTTTCTCCCAAATAAATGTCCGCCTTAAAATGTTACTTTAGGGAAGGTTTCAATTATTGTACATATAACATATATATATATATAAAATATAATACGATTTGTTTTATATTAAAAAAAACGTAATAAATATTCTCCAGTTTTTATTGATCTTTATCCCTTTTTATAGTACCATCAGAATCTCGCAATCCATCCATGTGTTTTTAAACTATTTTACGAATATTGACAAAGACAATATTGATTCATTGATATGCTTTATTTTATTTAATTATATACATCAGACAAATTTTATTTTATTTATATTAAAATTTATTTTATTTCGTGATTTCCAAAAGACTGTCGTATGTAATCTGTGGTAAACATTTATTTGTACATTTTGATGTGTTGTACAATTTTTATTATAAAGGCAATTATAAAAAGGTACCTATTTTATACATATAATATACAATATTTTTTGGGTATTTTTATACAAATTATGAGCATTATAAAGCATTATAAAAATGATCGAAATAAATCTACGCGCAAAACTAGAGAAGAGTAGCAAAACATAAAGGCATTTATTCTTTTAACATAATTTTACAAATGAAATGCGTACAATGTTCATCGGTTATCTATATGCATGTATAAATAACCGAAACTTTACAAAATAAATTACTAGCATTTAAAAAAATACCAAAAAATATTTTAATACTTATTAACTATTATTAGAATTCTTTGTTTATAAAATAAACGTTTCTCATGTATGCTTCCTTTACAAATTACTAAAAAATTATTTCACAAAATATTTCCTAAATATTAATCCATGTATTTACCAATTAATTTTTTTACTTTCACTTATAAACAGAATTTATTTGATTGCTGATTTAATTTATTCTATTTAGGTAAGATAACAACAATAAGCGTAACCATTTACAATATAATCACTATAAAAGCTTTATATTAATATCAATGTTTTATGAAAAGGAAGATTTAGCAAAAAAACCAATGTTTTTTATAATAGTTCTTTAATGGATCATTTATAAATTATTAACAAATAGGAAGACTGTTTAAAATCAAATTTAACTTGTTAATTGTATGATCTAAATATAATATTTAAAGAAATTGCATTGTTTAAACCTACAGTAGATAAAAGATAATTTGCACATCTGTTTAGAATAATTTTTACTTATAGGAACATTTCACAGCAATTATATATTACTTATTTTTTTATATTCCTATTTTCTGAATAAAATTATGGTAAACTTGAGCAAATAGAAGGCAAATTTTCTTTTATACAATTCCGATCTTGCATAAGTGGACTATGTGTAGGCGTCGGAAAATAAGTAATCATAAACTTAAATATAATCAAAATATACATAAAAACCTATTGAAACAAAATATCGTTAAAAGCTAAACTGGTCATGATCAATAGTTACTAAATTATGTTTCGTAACACTATAAAATCTGTTTAATCTTTAACACTCAGACCCAGCCGTACGTGATCACAAAAGATTTGTTTTAATAAACTATTATAAATAATCTATAACTTCGAGATTATACTAGGTATCTTGAAGTATAAAAATTATATTATATAATAAAATTATTCAACAATAACACTAGCAGGAAGATAATATAACAAAATTACAGAATTTATTCTATAATCTTAAATATTACATTAATATATTCTTTTACTATATTATTCTATTTTCACAACCTCCAGATTCGGCATGTTTCCATAATTTCTTGAATAGCAAAATTATAAAATAAAGGTAATTGCTATCACATAGAGTTACATTCATCGAAATTTTGGAAAATTTGGAGAACATTTGCAAATAGTTATGATCTGCAGACTGTAGACTAGATAAGAGAAATGTATATAAGAAACAAGAGAATCTGGATTTATCCAATATATGTATATATAACGAGCGATAAATAATTATAATGGAGATAATTTATATTCATCGAAATTATGATTATATATTGTTAACGCATCATATCTTAATCAGAAAGATAATCATAGAAAAACTCTAGGAAATAAAATTGTGATGAATATAGACTTACAGTAGCAGAGAAAAAAAATAATGACACATCAGATTATAGAATACAAAAAATTACTGCTAATAAAATTTTGAAGCTAGTAATGGATAGTAATTAACAAAAAACAAATCCAAATAATATTTAGTAAACGTAAACCTAAAAATCATACATGTTTGAATATACACATTGCCTGAAGAAATGTGTTCAAACAAAACATAGAATCGAAATATCCGTTGTTCTTGTTAACATATCGATTACGTATTGTAGTCGCAAGAAATCAACGTTCACTTAAAGAAATCATCTTATAGCTCGAAAACGTATAATTTCCGAACTCAAGTTTATCAAATATTTGTCTGTTTAGCATATACTCTAAAAATTAGCTGTAATCTTTTATAAACTATAAATCTATAAGTAGAACATAGCATAATATATTCTTTTAACTATAAACGAATAATAATAAAACAAAAAGAAACAATTCTAAATAATTTAAAGATTCTTTTTATTCGAGGATAGAATCATTGTTTATAATAAAAAAGTATTTAATTCTTTAATATTATATCTATTTCAAATTCATGAAATATATAATATATTATCTGTTTTCTCTTCTGAAGTCAGTTCACAGTTAGTCCACTTTTTCAGTCATTCATTGTTCGAAAATTAAACTCGTCTATTTTTGTTGAAGAAAGATCGATTTTCTAGCGTTTTTCTCTAGAATAAAAAATACCGATGATTTTGAAACATTGCGCTTTTTAATCACCGATCTCAGTCTCTTTATGTAAAAAGTATCGAAGTCAGGCAAACACTCGTTATTAATGTTGAATTTTCAAATCCGAATTAAGAAATTTGGATTATGATAAAATACTGTTGTACGTCGTATGACAGACGTTTAAATGCAAGCGGCATTATTAGAATGTATTCAATAGATGTGCTTGTATCAACGGCTCCATCTCAATTGTATCTTGCAAGAACGTTCGAAATGGAACATGTTTATATAGAGTGAAACATTTAACTTCGAATTCTACACATACCAAATATAATAAAAAGATCGCAGGTATACGCTAAGATATGATATCTATAGCATATGTTCATATATGTATAATTTTCAGAATGTTATTGAAGTAACGATATCTATTATACATCTATTAATTTTCTCTCTTAAACCGAGTAACTTTTTCATCATAGATTTACATGAAATGGAGATATATACGTAGATTAATTTAAATATCTCACTCTATAAATTAATCTAACAATTAGTTAATTAAATAGCGTTCTTGCAATATATCATCCGAAAAGTTATATACATTATCAATTATATTATGGTAACGACAACAAAAGTTACTAACTTATTTTTATAGCAGACTTGTGGATGGTTGATCTACTTCCGGTCGACTGTCCGGAGATTTAGGCACTTCTACTTGTTCTGGGTCCTTTTCCACGTCCCATTCACTTTCCGGATCGGAGAATATATTTGCACTATCCAGTATTTCATCTTCTAACGATACATCCGACAAATTGTCTATGCTTCGTTGATTTCCATCGGTATAAAGAGACTCTGTAGCTGCTGTACATATTTTGCGAAATTAAAAAAATTAACTTGGCTTGATAATTAAAATGATTGGATAGTTTATTTGAAAATGTTGATAGTAAATCTCTAGCATATTTTTTTATGGAAAGAAAATATCAATTACCATCATTGAACGTATGCTGAGATAACCATGTAGGCTCATCCCAATCATCGAATTGGAGTTTTTTATTTGTGTCAACTTCATCCAAGGAAAGCATAGCATGCGATTCTGATTCCGTTACATCGAAGATTTCTGTCACTTGCACTTTATTGTTATCATCCATATAATAATACGCTATTACAGCTTCTTGATCCGAAGTTGCCTAATAAGAGTTATAAGATTCAATATGAAATTTATCTCAAAACTTAAGATTTATTTAAACTGTTTTAAACATTCTATTATTCTTATTACTCACTTGGAGAATATTTTCGAAAGTATCGTCTACTGATGTAAAGTCGCCCATATTTATTACACAACTCGATTTCCTTGAATCTTTCCACGATTGTCCACTATAATATGAAATGTTTTAACAACGATGACATTAATCCAAAAATTTTTTAAATATAATTCTACAGTAGAACTATCTCGATTATAATTACTTACCGTTCGTTGTATTGGAGAGTCAAATTTAGATTCTTTTGCTTTTTGTATATTTCTGTCTCTTCTGTATCCTGAACATCATATGTATCTGTAAATGTTCAAAAATATAAATATTATTATCAAATAATTTAACCTATATTAATATACATTTGTTTCTACCACGTGTTATTTATAAAACAAAAATTTTTTTATTGTAATTGATTTAAACATTTAAATTGAATATCTGATCAAACTTACTCGAATCATATTCCATAATGTTGAAATAACACTTGATCGTTTGAGGCAATGGCTCAGCACAGACATTGATCTTCGGGAACATCATACTCAACTGTTCTAAGAAAAATTTACTTAATTCCACTAAGTTATGTCGTAGCTTCGGAACGCTCATAATGAATCTGAAATAAAAAAGATATTTTTTCATTAATTGCAAAGCAAATCATTTTAAGTATTTATTACAGACAACCATTGAGATACTTTATTACTTTTTATCTTTCGCACCTTTAAAAAGTATAGATATTCGCAACTAATGTAAAAACTCGTGTGCGTATTACAGTACTTTTATAAGAGTTTTATAAAGACTAATCAATATGTGCGTCAAAAGTAGATTAAAATTGGAAATAAGAGTTCAGATAGTAAATACTTTGATAATTTTGTAGGTATGTATTGGTGTATCAAGAAATAAATAAATAAAAAAAAATCACTACATCTGAAAATGCATGCTTACCGGGAAGGTGTTAAATGCTTATTGCAAGTAAGTGCCTGTTGCGGGGTACGCAGAACATTTCCGACTACTTTGTATTCCAAGGTACGAGTTTCTATCTTGTTACCAATCAGACTACCAATGACATGCATGACGTTAAATACAATATCACAAGCAGTAATTAGGCATGAAATTGCATCAAACGACTGAATCTGTGATACGTACGTTGACATTGTTGCTCATGTAATGCGATGCAATAAAAAATAATAAAATAAATTTAAGATGCGATTCCTGTCTAGAGGATTAAAATTGCTTTTGCTGTATTTTTTAAACTTTAAAATCTCAAAAATATATTTAAAGAGTACTATGTTAAGAAAACATAAGATAATGGAGTCAGAGATATTTAATTTAATTCTGATAGGAATATTTTCATATAAATTAAAAACTTTTTGGTTTGATAAGTTTAAATGAGACAAAATTTTCCAATCATATATGTGTGTGTGTGTGTGTGTGTGTGTGTGTG
>VBVR01004351.1:0-14666 GCA_011638315.1 Tetramorium parvispinum
ATCTAAAATCCATACAGGGATTTTAGATCGCGTCTCTGTTCGCAGGTATTACCGTCGCGCCTCGACTGGGAGGGCAACGTGCATGGTCAAACGTTCGAGGAGCTGGTAAGTATGGAACACCATTTCGACATGGCGATTGGCACGGCGTGCGGTGAGCGCAGGCCCTCGGACTCGCCGCGCGTGTTCTGCGGGGCCGCGTTGCAAGGTGGTTCGATGAAATAATGCGCCGAGCGCGCCATCGAGTACCCCCCGTCGATCCGCGGGGGGTTGCCTACCCCCTTTTGATCCCACCGCCTTCGCCTGCGACTCCTCTCTCTCGCGTCGCTCGTTCCCTCTCTGTCTCGCCCACGCCGTGACCGTTCGCCACGGTTTCCCCCCACCGCCGCCGTCGGCCAGCCAATCGCCGCACGCTTCCGGCCATTTCGCGTGAGCTGATCAATGAATATAGACGCCCGCGGCTTGTTTGTGAAGTGCGATCTCGTGCGCGCCGTGTAGGCTGCGCCGATTGGTCGGCGCGTCGGTGCTCGAGCGTCGATTGGCCGGCCGCGGGAACTACTTGATCGTTCGAATTTCTCGCGCGAACGTCCAACGTAACTTGTCGGGCAAGTTTGACTTTACCAGCGCGTTTTGCTAGCAATTAGAAAACGTTGATTTCTGATTTTGTACAATATTTTTTTGCGTTATTTAACGCGGTTATTTTTTTTTATTGATTTCTGAGTTTTATACGTTCGGCACGAGGAACTTAGAACTGTATAATGCTTTAGAAGTATACATGTTTTCAGATATTGAAACTGAATTTCTATGAATTTTCTTTTTATGAAGATTCTATAATTCGAAATTAATTAATCTTTTAATCTGATATCAATACTCAATATGAATATTTTACAAATGTTTTGAAATTTTCTGGATGTCTATTTGGATTATTTCATAGTGATTTGTTGAGAAATTGTAAATATTTTTTTTAGGAGAAGAGATATCCTCACATTGGGCCAAATTATTTGTTGCAAATATGTGCCAGAATAGGGCCAGTGTTAGAGAAAGAAGTGCCACCATGCGTTCGTGGAGTGATATCGCTTCTGGGAGCAGGCAGGCAGTCCCTGCTGCGTACCCAGGAAGGTATGAAGATAAATGCCTCAGACTTTTATATTTATTGTAATGTTTATTGTATCGTAAGCGCCTAATTCTATTTCACTCACCACTATACATTGTTGTACGATTCTGATTGCTTACGATTATGATTAAAACATTATAAGTGTAGAATCTTAATAACAAAATTTTTTAATGCAATTGATTTTCTCGGATAATATATATTTACTTCTGAGGCATAAACTTTATACAAGGCATTTGTCAAATTCTGTTTCTGTAGATATTACGCATCATCCATTCGGCATTATCAATTATTCCGGAAGATTCGGTGGAAAACCTTTTCTGGAATTGCCCGGTAGCCTGTCAGTGCCTAACATAGGTAAGAGAGCTCGGAAGTCACGGTTGTTTGTGTAAGATGCATTTGCCATGTGCACTCTTGACCATTACTCTTCTAATACTTTTGCTTTCTGTGCAAAATGTCGATATATAATTTTTTCGTGAATATCTTTTTGTCCAATAGTACATGTACTTCAGGGACGTGAGAATTCTGGCCCCTTGGGCCGGAGGCAGGCGATACCCACAAAGTTCTACAGCAAAATGAAGTTATATCGGCATACACTGGGCCATTTATCTGCAGTGTATTGTGTGCTGTTTGATCGCACTGGCAAATATATTATAACCGGAGCGGACGATTTGCTCGTCAAAATCTGGAGTTCCATCGATGGACGTTTGCTCGCCACTTTCCGTGGTGCGTCCGCAGAAATTATGGACATTGCAGTGAATTTCGATAATACCCTGTTAGCAGCGGGAAGTTTAGATCGTATTATACGGGTTTGGTGTTTCCAGTCGATGTCGCCTGTAAGTTCATCAAAACAACGATACAAGAAATAGAATTATTTGTGCGTGTGCGCGCGCGCGTGTGTGTGTGTCATGAAAATTATATTTTATTCATAAATTATATCTCTTTCAAGGTGGCAGTTTTAACCGGGCATTCAGGCATGATTACGTCCATCAATTTTTGTCCAATAGCTTGTAATGATGTTTATTACTTAGTCTCTACGAGTACTGATGGATCCGTAGCCTTTTGGTCTCATACAAAGAAACCGAATGAGAGAGCAGTATTTCAGTAAGTTTAATTAATCAATCGTGTATAAATAACATAAAAATACTTCTTACACATTTCTTTTCTATATTACTATCAATTTTTATCAATCGCATCTTTTTTAATTTGTTATAGAACAAAGCCCATTCAGTACCATGAAAAAATGAGACCTGGCCAAGCGCAAATGATTTGTGCCTCCTTCAGTCCTGGAGGTGCATTTATGGCAGCTGGCTCCGCGGATCATAACGTAAGAGTTTATGCAATGTTAGGAGATGAAGGACCACGTAGAGTCCTCGAAATCGAGGCTCATTCTGACACAGTCGATAGTATTCAATGGGCGCACAGCGGTTTAAAATTTATTTCTGGTTCTAAAGATGGTACTGCAAACGTATGGCATTTCGAACAACAGCAGTGGGTACATAAACAGCTGCTTATGACGACAAAAGTCCCTGGGTATGTTGTCTTTTTGTTTAGACTTGACTTAAGAGAGAGATAAAATTCTTAAAAGAGATTTTTATTAAAAGATACTATACATTTAATATAATGTGTTAAAAATATTTAATTTTTTTTATAGAGAGCCAGAACCAGATGATGACACGAACAAAAAGGCGAAAGTAACTATGGTTTGTTGGGATGTGAGTGATGAATTTGTTATAACGGCAGTGAACGATTACACGTTGAAAGTATGGAATCCAAAATCGGGCGAATTGGTGAAGGTCCTGCGTGGACACAAAGACGAAGTTTTCGTGTTGGAATCGCATCCAATAGATCCTCGAATGATTCTCAGTGCTGGCCACGACGGGCAACTTATTATTTGGGATGTATTAAATACAGAACCAGTGGTGTGTTTTCAAAATTTTGTTGAAGGCCAGGGAAATTGTGCTGTTTTTGATGCGAAATGGTCACCCGACGGTACAAGACTCGCCGCGACAGATTCTAATGGGCATCTTTTAATGTACGGATTTGGATGTGGAGTAGAGAAACTGAAAATCGTAAGTTTCTATTTTCTATTTGTGTGTCTTCATTTTGTATAATAGTATTTCTAAGTAATTTCAAAATTATTATCTAAATTATTTTCAGGTACCGAAAGAATTATTCTTCCACACGGATTATCGTCCTTTGATAAGAGATGGAAATAACTATGTTCTCGATGAGCAAACACAAACGGCGCCGCATTTAATGCCACCACCATTTTTAGTTGATATAGACGGAAATCCCTATCCACCAGCATTGCAGAGATTGGTACCAGGAAGAGAAAATTGTCGGGGCGAGCAATTGGTACCAAATATTGCAGTTGGTGCAGGCGGTAAGATAATAATTTACACGATTTAAAACAATTGTAAATCTTAAGAGATTTTAATTGAGACTATTAGTCTTCAATAAAATTATTTAAAAAATTATTATTTTATTCTTGCAATAATTTCTCAATCTTTTATAGAGTATTCAAAATTCTTTTTAACAAAAATACTCTTTTAAATTAAAATGACACAAATTTCTATTAAATAGGCATGCAAGAAGTTATAGAAGGTCTTCCAGAACAAGAGCCAAGATCAAATATTGATCGATTAATCGAGGCTCTTGCTCAGAGACAAAATATTAATGCGGATGGAGAAGCGGTTCCCGTTGGTGCCGGTGAAGATAGGGAGAATAACATCGCGGAACAACCGATTCGTCAAATAGCGAGTCCCCGTGGTAGTAGAGCTGGTTTGAGAAGAGAAGGCAATGTTGAAGGTGTTCGGCAAAGCAGTGGAAATTGGCAAAGAGATAATACTACTCCATGGAACAAGCCTATGCTTGCACGCCCCATGAATCCAGCTACAAAAGAGACTCAGCTGAAAATGATGTAAATATATTGATTTTTTAAAATATTATGAAATGCAATTATGAAATAGCACATTAGAATTTTATAAATTACTTTAAATTAGTTTAATTAATTAATTGAATTAATTAGTTCTTCATTCGTGATATGAACCAATGTTAGTATGCTGAATATGCTAATATTGACGTGTAAAGAGAACGTGTTGATTCTCGAATTAATTCATGCTTTTTATGTTATCCGTAAAGTCAAGCGATGGCTGATATGGAGATAGAAAACTGGCGACGAGAAATGCGGCGGCGACCACAGCCTACTTCGAGCACTGCCACTAATCTAGGCAATATAGGAAATAAACTCCTAAATCGCAAGCGTAATAGAACCGCTAGGCACGGTTATAGAACTAGAGCAACGCGAGAAGAGCAAGAGGATAACGAATATGAGGTATCTCACAGAAACGATGTTTAATATTCATAAGTGTTAATTCGTGGACAATTGTGTTTACTATGTTACAACGAGGATTAGGAGACTTATGGATTATGCGGTTGATTAAACGTAATACTTTGCGTTTTATAGAACCCTGATAATACTAGTACGTCAGCGAGTGCGTCAGTCAGTAGCAATAGCAACGATTCCACCGCTCACGAGGAAGATATGTGCTCCGATAGCACTACGGACTCTAGTACTGAGTATTCTGATTGGATCGCGGATCACGGATTGAGTTTGGAACCGCCCAAACGCAGTAAACGGAAACCCGTGAAAAAACGGTCCGTCACACCTCAGAGTGAAACGGACAGAAGACGCAGTAGGCGTCCTAAGAAAAAAGTATTGTATATAGATGCCTTATCTTATGTTATTTTAATTTGACATTTTTTAAACTTTCTATCATCCTCATCCAGCAGGCAATACAAATAGCTAATGGTATTCGTGAAGTTCCTGAAATTTATCGACCTTCAGAATGGCTTACCGAAGTAATACCGAGGAAAGCCCCTTATTACCCGCAGATGGGCGACGAAATAGTATATTTCAGACAAGGTCATAAATTCTATTTAGATGCAATTAGGAATAAAAAGATTTATGAGCTTAGTCCGCGGTGCGAGCCATGGACCAAGATAAATATTAGAGTATGTTTACTTTATTCTAGGGGTTAAGAAAGGTTTTTTTAATTATATATATGGGACAACATATTTTTTATATTAAAATCTTAAACGCTGGAGAGAGATATATGTAAATGTACATACATACATACATACATATATATATATGCTAATTAGAAACTGTTTACATTCTAGGCACAAGAATTTGTAAAAGTAGTGGGTATTAAATACGAAATACGTCCGCCTCGTTTATGCTGTTTAAAATTAGCATTGATGGATGAGGACGGACGGCTTACTGGGCAAAATTTCACTATCAAATACCACGATATGGCCGATGTGTTAGATTTCCTAGTGTTACGCCAAACCTTCGATATGGCATTAGCGCGAAGTTGGTCTGAGGTAGATAAGTTTCGTTGTATGATTGATGATGGTTGGTGGATGGGACAAATTGTCGGAATGGAGCCATTAGACGAAGAGTTTCCGGAATCGTTCTTTATGTGCTTTCGCGTTAGATGGGACAATGGGGAATTTGAACGAATGAGCCCTTGGGATCTCGAGCCTGTTGACGAAGATAGTAAGTTTGTTTAATTTGATTATCAAGACAGACGTGACAGACAGATGTTTGTTTAATTTCAAACTAATCGAAAGAGCAAATGACACAGTTGTAAAGATGATTTTGATATAATATTTTAACATGATTTTCGAAATTTCAATTTTTTAATTATGCTATATACGTTAATTACTCGTTTAGGAATTCCCATGGAACTTGGCGGTGCAGTTCCCGTCTTACCGGAGGAGAGGCAAGCGATATTATATCAGCCCCATGCGGAGGAATGGCCCATGGGTGACAGAGAAGCGACTTGTCGCCGAATTATACGGGGCCTGGATCAAGTGATGAGTCTCGCGATCGCAGAACCGTTTGTAGTGCCAGTGGATCTTAGTCTTTATCCAACTTATGCCTATATCGTGGAATATCCAATCGATTTGTCGACTATAAAAGCCCGGTTCGAGAATCATTTCTACAGAAGAATCACATCAGCTCAATTTGATGTTAGATATTTAGCAACGAACGCTGAACAATTCAACGAACCACATAGTCATATAGTGAAAAAAGCGAGAATAGTCACTGACTTATGTCTACGTATAGTAAAGTAAGATACATATTCTAATTTCATCATTCATTACAAAAGTTGCATATCTTCATATATATTTCTCTTTGTACGTTTTTTAAATGATGTTTCTTACTTAGGGAAACTATCGATGTGGATGTTCCGGCAGTATATCATCAATTGAATGATACATACCACTCTTCTGAATCGGAGATAGATGTAGAAGATAAACCTTCGACAAGTAAACCGAAATCCGGTAGAAATTTACGTTCGCAAGAGATTTCGCAAGACTGGAAAATGGCATGTCGCCAATTGCTGGAGAGTTTGTGGCAGTGCGAAGACTCGATACCTTTCAGGTAAGTCAAGAAAGAAGTTGAGTTTTCAGCAGCATTATTTTTTTTTACATCACAAAGAATATAAGTGAAAAAATACCGATTATTTTGCAGGGAACCGGTGGACAGATTAGAACATCCAGAGTATTATCAAATCATAGATACACCGATGGACTTGCGTACTGTCAAGGAAGATTTGCTAGGCGGCAATTACGAGACGCCAGCGGAATTTGCGAAAGATATGAAATTGATCTTTACAAATAGTAGAAATTTTAATACTAACAAACGTTCAAGGGTACGTTAATATAATATTTACTTGCTTTGTTCATAATTCCGCATTTCCTTCATATCCGGCTATTCGTACAGATATATTCGATGACAATAAGACTGTCGGCCATGTTCGAGGAACATATGCGTAGGATACTCTCGAATTGGAAATCAGCGCGTAGACGTAATACTAATAAAAAGAAAACAAAAGTAAAAGGAAAGAGGAAGCAGAGGAAGAAACCTAATTTAAGTAATGGCACAGGTAAATTTATTATTATTGGCTTATTATTGTATAAACGTAACGCGATAAAATGCAAATTGTTTTATTTGTATAGGTCCTTCCAAATCAAAATCTGCTCCTAGTGACGACAATGTAGATAGTGAAGATGACGACGAGGAGTCGGGTAAAGAGCAGAAAAAGAAAGATTTTGACGTATTTGCACCTGGTACGCGTGTGTACCTTTTTTCCAAATTATCACTTTATACATATATCGCGGGAGGAGTTAGTCAGATTTTGGCAGTATTTTTAACAGAGAATTATTTTATGATTCACGTATTTTGAATCTGAAGAAAAAGACACTACACTTTGATAAAATTATGAATTTAAAAAAAACCAATACGTTAATTAACTTTTACTATATATAGTGTTAGGCCACAAGCTTGGCAAATTCCTCACGATATATACGATTATTGCAATTTTTAAAGTGGATAGTCGATAAATTGAAATTGTTATCAGCACAATCTATTACATTTCTATAATTTTGACCATCTGAATTAGTTTTTTTTTCTGATCAAATTATTAATCTTAATTTGATTTCGCTTTCTAGGACCGTCTCGGATGACGAACGGTCACACAAAGCGGTCTAATTCTGGCCCGTCTCGGCCAACGCTGAAACTGCGAATATGCCGGTCGACCGTATCGAAGAAGCCGAAGGATAGTGATAGTGACGTTAGTGAGTCTGAGGTAACGTCGGACAGTGATAGCAGTGATAGTGCTCCTGTCCGAAGAACTAGAGCGAGGACAGCAATGCCACCCAGTGTTAGTGTCGATAGCGATTCCGGAGACGATTACACGCCCGGCGGTCGCAGCAAACAGGTTCGCAAGAATCGCGGCAAAAACATTAAAAATGGTAAACAATCCAAATCTAAAGTGAAATCGAACATTATTGCGGACGACGACGATGATGATGATGAGTCCGTTGCGGAAGACAAGATGAACGAGGACAACGAAGAGGACGAGGAAGAATTCGTTGCGCCAGATTCTACGGAAGAAGAGAGCGAAGAAGAAAAGATTATCAAAAGAGATACTAGGTCACGAAAGTTAGTAACCGAGAGCGTGCAAAACCAAAAATACACCGCTAACAATAAAAATAACAGTGACAGCGAGAGCGAAAACGACGATGAAGAAGAGCAGGAGGAAGATGAAGAAGAGGAAGAACAGCAGCCGCCATTACAACATAAGACTAATAATCGAGACTCGGAGGATAGCGATTATTCCTACAAAGGATTCAGATCGCGCTCGAGTCGACGGAAACGGCGTAGTTCTGTGGACTCGGAGGACACAAGGCATCATAGTAGCCTCAGACGATCCTCGACTCGAAAGCGTCCCTGTTACAATGAGGATAGCGACGATAGTACCACGATGCCAGTGAGAAACCGGCGAAAAATTAAACGCCGTTCGTATGCCGAGGATAGTGATGAGAGCACACCGGAATCCAGCACTCCCGGCAATCCCGGCATCAGCATAAGTAGCCGAGGTCGCATACGTAAAATGACACCACGCGCCCGCGCTTACCTTCTAGAATCGCCCTAACGGCATCTCTCTAGGTAAAAGTTATGTCAAAGAATTTTGGTAAGAATTCTGAAGACTGTAGTAATATCGTACTGCGCATTGAAAACTCAGATTATCGCACTCAAAGGTACTGTCCAAAGATGATGGAGTTTGTAATGGATCGCTGTTTTCCACTTATGTGAATATGGCACCCGAATGTAACTTTTTTTATGAGAAATGATGACTACAAGCGAAAAGAAAATCATTACAACTTCAAGTGATTCTGAAAAGGACTACGCAAGCGGATTTGAGATATCTCAATATCGGGTGTAATTTATTTTTAATTGAAATTACAAACAAAATTCTATAAAAAAATTAAATTTTTAAAAATTGGATGCCAGATTCACATAAGTCTATTTTCCATTTCGCGTTACAGAATGAATCTCCGACAGACACATAATCTTCGCGATATGATTTTCGGAGATAAAGCAATGGAAATTGAAACGATTTGATTTGCGATCTTTTTTCTGCGCTCAAATAAAACGTTTACTTGTATAAAAGATTGAGATTGTCGTAGAGAGCGAATTGTATCGAGCGCATTTGCTAAGTACTTCTATTTTTATGAAACAACTTATTCTATAAAGAAAATATTTTCTTTTTACATTTACCTGTACTAATGATCTGAACAATATATTGGCTCAATGGTACAAACAGAAACAATGTGAACGGATATTTTCCGTTTTTTATAAGTCAGTAGTATTTTATTTACGCGTTCAATTGAATTTAATAATGATAGATCTGTATAAAGTTTCACGTATTTTAAAGAAAATTATATCGAAAATTCTATATAATCGTGTTGTTGTACAGGTATGATGATTATCTTGTTAATCACCTTGAAAGTGTAGAAACAGGAACGCGTCTTTCTTCGCGAAAAGAGATATGTGTACGCTTATACCATTGCTTCCATCTCAGTTCAGTTGACAAATGAAACTTCATGCTTTAATTATAAAACAGGAAAATCGTATTATTTTATAAGAGTTCAATCTCATTAAAGCAGCAAAAGTTGAAAATGCACTTATGAAATTTATCAAGTTATTGTTTTAACAGGTCTTCGCATTATCATTATAATAGTTATTCATTGAGAGTTTATGGACTCATGTTGAGACCCTTGTTTTCTCACTGCAGTTATATTGAACTAGAAAATTCTTTTCGATTCGTGAATAAAATTGATCTTATAGTTAGAAATCTTATAGCTATGTAAGTAATACAGTTATAAGTTGAACAACTATAAATTTTTATAATTAAAAATATTTATAAATAACTATATAAGTATTTGTTAATTTCCGAAAAGAAGACATGCAGATGTAAAAAAATATAAAAACTTTTATTTTTATATTTTTAATTCTAATTAATTTTAATGTCATAAGCAATTTATAAGATTTTGTTTATTGTCATAAGTCAATAGAACTGCATTGAGACAATCAAGAGCCTTATGCAATTTCTTAAACATGTTCCACTGTAAAAACAAAATCAGTATTTATTTTATCTACGAGAAATTTTCAAAGAAGAAACGTAAATCGCGTAATGTTTTTACGTTGCCCCGAAAGAAAGCTCTATGCAATTCGTTACACACAATGGTTACCTCCTTAGACAGCGGACTTGTAATTTGTGTTTTTAGATAATGTTAAATGTGACATGTGCGATAGCGACAACGGTTTGTTGTTAGACAGAACTGATTTTACTTGAATGTGATCAATATTTGGGAGTACAACAAGGCATCTTTATTATTTTCTTCTCTTTTTTTTCCTTTTTCTTTCCCCACTTCTCTCTGCGAAATCCTCCTGCCTTTTTGCTTCTCACGAATTTACTTAAATTTACCGCACATCACATGTAGAAAAATGAGTCCGCGTGCGTGTAAATATATATATTGTATCCATTCGAGTATAATTCTTATTTCTTCTTAATATTAACGTTGCATAAAACAAATTGTGTATATGATCTATAGCTCGCGTGTGAAATAACGATTTTTTACGTAGAATTTGTACATCTGTTACGGATTTAAGGAAGTCACACAATTTTAGAATTTTTCACGAAGGCAGATAGAGACGTTTTCCAGGTTTATATAACACGAATTTGAACGGATTATGCATTATGTAGTAGTTGTATAAATTATCAGAAGACAGTTGTGCCACCAGCAGCTAAACATCGTTTATCAGGACACATGCACAAACATCAGAAGTCTTGACTGTCTCGAGCCATTGTGATATTAGTTTAAGAATATAAAATATATGATAATGTAAATTATCAATAATTAGGATTATAATGGATATTTTTTTAATGACTTACATAAGACAGTCATATCACATGTAGATTCGATAATGCATCCAGCCTTGGATTAATGTTAATTTAACGATGTTAACTTTGGTCTCATTTTATTAATCATGCAGTAATGACTACTTCATATGGTAAACATCCAGGTATAATATAATTTCATGTATATACTCCGTCAAAGACGTACGCAAGAACGGTTTTTAATGCAGGAACAGTTATGTTTTATGTACAGTTTGACACTTATTCTGTTGTGAAATCAGCGTGCTCTGTTATATACAATAATGGTTCTTTGAAACCCACCGTCACCACCAATAAAAAGATTAAATTATTTTATATATGTCTATTTGTCGATTATTTATGCCATCGATCTTGAAAATTTCATAAAAGACAATCCTTAATTTGATTGAAAAGTTCCATATGTCTCATTCAAATTTTAAAATTTAACGAGTCATTCTCAAAATTAATGGCTTATTTATGTTAAATCCTCAAATATGTAATTAATTATATTATATATTTTATGAATTTTAAATCAAGCTTTAAAAATTTTAATAGCATGTACATTTATGACATGAATTTACAGATTTCTATAAAAAATTAAGAGGAAGATTAAATGATGAACTAGGTTTTATACAAATATACAATTAACGATAATTAACGATTTATTTTTATAAATTATAAGTTACTTTTATGATCTTTACAAATTAAGGGCAATTTGGAAATTAAAAAGACGTTTCCCGACTCTTGTGTATTCATATTGTGTATTCATACGAAATATTTTATTTTAATATTTCGCCTATTTATTACATCTCTAAATGGGCGATACGAATATTGTATGAAGAGATGCTTATACACGAAATGGTCTCTAGTTTCGATCATTTATAATTTTATAAAATGGCAGCCATATTTTTGTGATTATGTAGTGAAAGTATAACGTTAAGATAAAATGGGTAACTTTTTCAGTCGCATACGTCTTACAATTCCAAACTTTTCATTATCCAGACAGCTTTGCTATATCTATTTAATCTCTGTCAGTATATATATTCGTGTCATGTCACTATATATATTCCTATTTTGGTAATAAAAACAAAATATTTTAATATTGCAGAGCATATTCATCTATGAACAAAATGTGTTTATTTAGAAAAATTGCGCGTTTTTTATTCCGCGAAAAATAACTAGAATGTTTGGAGTTTCCAATATATGCATAACATCTTCCTAGTGTATTTTCAACAGTCTAAAAGTTAATAAATAAGGACAAACTTCGACTCGCTCTCGATAATTATCGGCTGCGCCAAAAATGAAATATATAATTTTTAAAATGTATATTTTTCAATAATTGATTGAAATGCACTGTAAGTTACCGGATCTATCTAGATATTTCAACTTCGGAAGAAAAGTTTTTCCGCTACTAGAGGAAAACCCTTGCTCATTAGACACTTTCGATAGAATCAAACTGGCTTAGTCCACTTGAATCCATTCATAACTTCAATACTTAAGCGTTCTTATCCCACGGAATGCCACAATCTAGTGAGGGGTACTCAGGCGGAAGATGAATACTGTTCTTTAAACCTATGGAATTCAATTTCCTTCTGCAAATATTCCTTGACAAAAGGATGCTCTAAATGGGAATCTTTCAACTGACTTAAATAACGATTCGCCACTTCCGGCGGTTTGCCCATATGCTGCGAGAGGACAATCATATTGATTAATGTATCTGGATTATTACTATCTTTATCGAGAGCTTCCTGCAGAGCTGTTTCCGCCTCCTCGTACTTTGCTTGGCCAATGAAGCAAGTGGCCTGTCCATTCAACAACATGCTCGTACTGGAATGCTTGTCGATCATTTCCTGAAATAATTTATAACTTTGTCAGAAAAATGTCAAGTAATTTTTTAGATAGGGCAAAAATTTGAAAGTATTCGGGTTATAAATATCAAGGGATTCGTCGCGTTGTCTCCCCTCACCTGAAAGATGTAATAAGCATCTTGCAGTTTGTCACCACCGCTGCTAATGTTTATCCACGCCTGTGCGAGCTGAGTCAAGGTATCATCATCATCCTTCTCCTGCATCGCCTTGAGTACCTTGCGAGCCAGATCCAGACGATCCATTTTGAGATATATCTGTAGCGTCAGCGCCATGCATTCCAGATTGTCAGAGGCGCATATTATTCGATGGGCGGCCTCCAGATTCTTCTCGTGGTAATAAATGGTCGCGGCCACGATCAGGAGATTGTGGTTGTCGTAATTTACATTCTTGGTTTCCTTATCCAGCTCGGCCACTATAACCTCTCGGCGATGCGGATTGGCGAAATAGTCGGCCAGGGTCTTCAGTGGCTGCAACTCTGGCGGGGACGAATTATTGATCTCGTCCAAGACCACACGGAACTTTCTCTGCGCTATGTATGCGCGATAGAGGAAGACGTCACGCTCCATAGACACTTCTGGAATGGACGTCTGCGAAAAGAGACTTGTGTTTGTAATTGCAAAACGAGCTTTATAAATCAGGCGATATACTATTAAAACGCGATATAAAACATGCATGATAAAATTCTCATATTTCTCTCTTTTGTGTAGATTCAAATTTCAAGTTAAATATTTAGTCGCAGAAGAGAGTTACTTATTTTTCAGTGACTTGTCTGGTATTTGGAAAAAATATCAACTATTTTGATAGCGACACTACCGCTTCAAGGTTCTATTTTATTATGAAACAATACAATATAATGAGAACCATTGTATAATATATTTCCCATTACATCTGGGATGATGTATGAGGGAAATATTGGTAAGACGAATGCGTACTAGGAAGTATGACAGCCGCCCACGTTGGGAATTCAAGCGGAGCAACGCGTGGCATCGCGGCTGGAATCACCGTCGGAATGGGAATAATTTTTACCTTGATCTTCTGCGCCTCGTTGATGCATTGCTGGTAGTTGCCGATGTAGAAGTTATTTCTCACGGTGAAGAGATCGTTAAAGTCCTGCTGACGTGCCATCTTGTCACTCATTGTCGCCTCTGAACTCCGAGCTTCCGATATAGGCTATGTGCTTCGACATAAACCGCTAGTATCGGGCGTTCTGGCAGTACTGAAAATGACTGAAAAATATACTCTCCGCTCTCCGCGATAGTTATCGGCTGCGCGGCGCAATGCGACAGCGTCTAGTAACATCACAAACGATGACGAAACGTTCCCGGGTATTTAAAATGACTATAAATACTTCATCATATGAATATAAATAATAAGAATAGATATTATATAATATATATTAATATATAGTTTATAAATATAAATACTACATACTACGAAATAATAAATAAATATATATATCACATTATATGAATAAATAATAAGAATATTATATTATATATATGTATATTAACAATTTTTTTATATGTAACTAATATAAATTTTTAATAAACTATATAAATTTTTTTAATACGCGTCCTCCATTCAAAATCTAAAAATCGTTTAATGCACAAAATATATTTAAAATTTGTAGTAATAACAAAGAAAATAACGCGTGACGCCCTCTGCTTTCTTTGGAAAACCGTGCACATGAACTACGTAGCCACGATCCACGTTTGGACCGAAGGGTAACGCGACGGTGCACACATCTGATTCTGTTCTAATTGTAAGCTATGTGTCGATATGAGACAGTACGTGCTAGTGCTATTACTGTTTTTATTTCTACCCAGATAGGAAACGGATGCAATAATTGCCTTAAGATGATTCTGCAAAACGCGTATCTTTTGCTGAAATAGA
>VBVR01004352.1:1601-14637 GCA_011638315.1 Tetramorium parvispinum
ATATTTTATAATTATTTTAGAATTAATACTTGGCGTTACGTATATTTGGGAACAGTAACGTTATCATGTATGGTATTATCTTCTTTATCTATAAATTTCAAAAATAGAAAATTAACATACAGAGCATGGCTGCCATTTGATTACTCTTCAATGTTACTGTTCTCTTTGATGTACACTCATCAATGGATAAGTTTGATTACTGCAGCATTTTTAAACATTGGTTGCGACACTCTCATCTGTGGATTATTAGTTCACATATGCTGTCAAATTGAGATCTTAACTTATCGTATGAAAAAAATTATATCTTATTCAGACGTTCTTCGCGATTGCGTACGTCAACATTATTATATCTTCAGGTTAGGTTTTACAATTCTGTCAGTTTTACAAATAATTCTTACATAATAGTTTTTAAATTATTATTCTATATATTTTAAAATAATATTGCTTTTATCATGGTTATTTGACTAAAATATATTACATACAAAATTATTAAATTTTAGACTTGCATTTATTGTAAATGCGAAGTTTAGATTGATTATTGCCATCCAATTTATAATGAGTACATTGATAGTATGCTTTAGCCTTTATCAAATAAGTAAAACAACAACAACAGCTAAATTTATCGAAATGACATTATATGTATCCTGTATGTTAACACAAATTTTCTTTTATTGCTGGTATGGAAACGAATTAAAGATAAAGGTATGATATTAGACATTTAGTAGATATGGTAGGTATAGAGACTTTCAAATAAATGCTAAATTTATTCGATATTTTATGTTAAATTTATTCAGTTTATCTAGTTGTAAAATGTTAATGGTACCTATTGTTAAAGCATTTCAATATTGAAGAGGTATCAGAACTAAATATATTTTGTTTTTTTTACACAAATGCGGATACAATTTACATATTTTAATAGAGTTATCAAATGATCGATGACATTTTCGAACTGGAGTGGTTCACATTGGACGAAAATATAAAGAAATCTATATTGATAATTATGAGGCGGACAACTGTGCCTATTCAGATTACCTGTGCTTATATTATTCCCATGAACCTTAATTCTTTCATGAGTGTTAGTATGTTTATAAAATTAATTTTTTTCAAACTTTTAATTTTAGATATACTTAAATGTGTTTTACATCTAAAGAAAGATTTATAATATATCGATTAAATATATTACTAAATGTTTAAAAAATTTATAGAAGTATTATTCAATATAATTTTAATCATATAACAAATTAAAATTATATATACGCTGTTTATTTCATTAATTTGAATATTATTAAAAATTCTGAATAATCATTTGGAATAATATAAATATATTCAGCATGTATGTATTTAATATTAAAAATGTATGTAATATTATTATTTATAAAAATAGTTACAAAATTATTAATTATTATACATATTTAGATGATGATTGAAGGTATGTATTAATTTTAGTTACTTAAAACATCCTATTCGACTTACAACTTACTTCAAAAAGTACGGATATAAAGAACAAATGGAATTGAATTGTTATCAAGAAATTAAATTTGACAAAAGGCAAGAAAGAAAAGAAAAGAAAAAAGAATATATATTTGTAATTAGCATTAAATACTTTCACATAATATGTAAAAATAATAAAAAAAGACTGTCTAAATGTGTTATTTATTCCATTGCATATTGCTCTTACTATTATACGTTTATTAACATTATTTTGTATCTGTATATTACATTTTGAAATTTTCTCACTTCTATATTACACTTTGCAAAAATAATACAGACGATGTTAAAAGTATTGTTACGTTCTGCAGATTCCACGAATTCTTCCATTTGCATGAAACATTATCTTATGAGCTTTGAGGGATTTTGTAGCCGTCCGTGGAACTGAATTTTTGTAAAATTTTGTAAAAGGATTTCTTCGTATTACTTTCATAGATTTGGAAATCCTTTTAGCAAATATAGAAAGTATAGACATTAATATGTGTCTGCTCGGCAGTATTTAATTCTAAAATGAAACAAATTTAATTTAAAAAATTAGTATTCCGGCCTACATTATCGACCTCGATCAATTTCGAGCGTCACACCAACATCCCCTTAATTGCATTTACTGCGTTTTGGATATGATAACTATTTACTATCTTATTATTTGGAATATCAGTACTGGAGATGTAACAAGGACTCTTCAATCTGTCTGTTATTTTATGATGAGCGGTTTTGTAGCATTCACACACGTGTTGAGCGGTGCACGAATGCGTTTGTTACAGACTATATTGGAAGTTTCTTCGAAATTATCCTCGGAGTCGTATCAAAAGCTCTCCAGAGTGATTCATGCAATAAACATATTGGTTATTATTATCAGGATTGCAGACATATATAAATATTTTTCTAAAACAAAAGAAGAAGTGGAATTAAATTGGTTCATCATCTTAATTGTGGTGTTCGTAGTGCATTCTGCCCTAATGTAAGTACTAATAAATATGCTATACATTAATTGTGTTCGTGTACTAAAGGTCTGTTTCAAAAGAATTAATGACAATCTGGCGCATATGCAAAAGATTATGATAAATGATATAAAAAGGTGTGATGATCCCAAATTAATCTATCATCTGCAGAGAAATAAATTTTTACTAACAGAATTGAAAAATCAGCAGAAGCAACATTTAACATTTGGCAATGCAGTGCAAATGCTGAATATAATCTTCAGTGTGCAACTTCTTATTATTGCAATCATGACCTTTGCTAATATCACTTCTGAATTATACTTTTATGTAGTGCACTGGGAAGATGGAATATTCATTAATTTTGATAGATATTTTCTTGATATGGTTTTAATGTTCATAGCATATAACATTATGAAAATAGCACTAATTGTGTGAACCTGCGAAACGGGTAAGTATGAGGCACACCTGATCGGTACCACCATTCACGATTTATTAAACACTACCAATGATGAGCAAATCAAAAAGGAGGTAAAGATGTAATTTTATCTATAATATTGGCTAAAAGTCTATAAATATTACATACATAATTTTGTTTTCTACAATCTATTTTGGTCTATAGAGTTAAATCCTGTTTCTCTCCTGTGTCTATATAGCCTTGAAGGCTATAGTCTTCAAGAGGTTTCCTGAAAGTTACGTTGTCTCCATAACTGCTCAAATTTGATTAAGTTTCAAGAATGTTGCGATCTGTTAAAAATTTCACTAAGGAGAACACGTCGATTTGTTTTAATCTAGATAAATAGTTAGATTAATTAGTCTATTAGCATTGCCTTCTAATTTTAATTTACTAACATTACATTTGTTATATAGGGGAGACCGGTACACCATGAGCCACGAGGTACCATGAGTGATTGACTGTTTGGAATAATTTAGAATGTTTAGATTGGTATAACCATTATCATGTGAAATGGTTTTGGGGATGCGTAAGTAATTTTTTATCCATTAAAAATTTTTTTAATATCTATTTTTTAATATTTTTGTAATAAAATATACATGTACCCAAAATTAGAAGCAACTTCTTAGCATCTTCTGTCATTTTATAACATTACGAATAATTATGTATCATTATTTTTTTTCGTTATGCTTCATTGTTTTCAATGTTACGTGCATTCGGGGCACGACAGCCCAGATAGCACAGATAATTCAAAAAGAATTCCATCGTATGTCATCAACTCCGAATTCATTTTCAGATGCAAAAAGAATTCTTTTTTAAAAAGTTCAGAAAAAGAATTCTTTTTGCATCTGAAAATGAATTCGGAGTTAATGACATACGATGGAATTCTTTTTGAATTCTTTTGAATTCTCTGTGCTATCTGGGAGGTCACCTAATACCGGGGCACCATGGGTCGCACATCTATTTATGATTAAACGGAACAATACAAACCAGTTATTTTACATTCTTATTAATTAATTAATTTGTTAAATATATAAAATACAATTTCTTTTTATTTTTGTAACTCTTATAAATTTTTTGAATAAACTTAGTTTTGAACTTTGTAATAAAAAAAATATCTAAAATACAATTTCTTTTCACTTTTGTAAATATTTACCTTTCTACCGATTTTGCGTACAAACACACGAAATTTTCACATACGAAATTTTCGCACAGATAACACTTTTTTTTTAAAGCATCTAGGCTCATTCTAAAAACACAGTATTATTCTTTAATGTTAACTCTAGGGGGGGAGGGGTAGATACTTGTTGTAAATGATTTAATGAGAAACGAAAAAAGATTATGATAATATGATAATATAAATGGATATGACCCTTAATCTATCCCTTACGCATCCCAAAAACTATTTACCTTAAGTGCGTCTCAAGGTAACAAGTATTTTCACTGATACCTACATATGAAATATGGACAACAAAGTAACCGTCACATGATAATAGTTGTAGTGTAACAATCTAAACATTCTAAATTATTCCAAACAGTCAATGACCCATGGTACCTTGTGACCCAGGGTGCCCAGATCTCCTCTATATAACAAATATAATGTTAATAAATTAAAATTGGAAGGCAATGTTATTATATTGATTAATCTAACTACTTATCTAGATTAAAATTAATCGGCGTGTTCTCCTTAGTGTAATTTTTAACAGATCGTAAATATTCATTATTTTTTTAAATAAACTTAGTTCCATTATTTTTTAAGAAAACCTAGCTCATTATTTTTTTAATAAACATAGTTTTTGTGGGTCATTTCCCAAAAGTTGTATTTTAATTTCTTTCTAAAAACTTAATTAATATTTACTAAAAACACTAAATAAATTTTGAAATATATACGTTGTGCTTTAATTATTTAAAAAATGAGATAAAAAATTTTATATTTAAAAGCAATTTTTCAAACTTGAATTTTTGTAGCCCATGGTGCCCCGGTCTCCCCTGTACACTTTTTATGATATCACAACAAAATTACCTTTTTAGAAAAAAGGTAAACAAAAGCGTCAAGTATACGCTCGCAAAAAATGCTGTAAAAAAAGTAATGATATATCTTCAAATTACGCCAATTATAAAAATATGTATTTATACCAACCAGAAAAGCTACTATTTCATTATTACTCTTTAATAGTAAAATGCAATGTAACGATTAATATGATTCTTTATATATCTTTATTGAATAAATTATTCATCAATTTAATTTTGCTTTCGGATAATAGGTAAATACTACATATATATTAATCTTAGTGCAGTTCTTAAAAGCATCGCATTCTTGTGAGAAAAGTATAACAATTAATGTTACACAATCTAATTAAGAAAAAATAAATACAAAGATAAAAAATTTTTTATTATTAATCTTTATTCTTATATAGTCAGATAGTGAGATATTTTATACTAGGACAAAATAAAGTTTAATACATACATGTATATTGTGTTGTTATGTATTCATAGTATATTAAATTTTAATATTTTATTTGTTCAAATGCATCGCGTTTGAGATATAATAAATATATTTCTGAAAAATATTATTTTATACTTATCGATCACATGTACATTTAATGTAATTTTTTAAATTGCTCCTTCATCAATGTTTCGAGGACGTGACACGCGCAGCGATAGACGAGCAGGCATTCACCTGTTTTACTAGCCTTAAGAGGGACTATGAAAGGACGCAACATATACAGTTATCTCTGTTACCAATAAAAAAATATTACAAATGTGGCGTCTCTCCTCCTGTGCCATTTCTCCTGAATTTAACGTCATTGAATGTTTGAAAGCTAATTATCTACAAAAAGAGGGAAGAATATTGTGCAGGCTGTCGTTTCCATGTGTATACATTGTGGCGAATAGATTCCCACGGACTCATTTCCGGGTCAAATAGCAAACATCGTTTTACACAGCGAAACGAAACGATCAATAGACAATAACATACAACGGACTTATTGTTAGGAAGCTGCGAAAATGAATTTTAATTTGTCGGCAAGTACTCGTCAAGGAGAGGTGGGAGATGATAAATAGAGACGCGTTGCCGAGAGCGGGGCTTTTTCCTGCCGATCGTCTTCTCGAGAGTATCGCACATTGTTACGCGACTAAACTTAATTTATACTTGTAACGCGAATAAAGACTGGCTGATTATCGTTAAGAATATACGTTTCTGACCGTCTTGCTATCATGCTGCCCATTCTTCCGCGCAAATACAACGCACAATAGCCAAAGCGGTGACGGCGTGACGTGATCGTGATTTCTTTTTTTTATTGAACTGACATAATTTGGTGACGAACTTTGAGAGACAATTATAATCTCGCGACCGGGAGTGAGTGCATAGACAGTACAGAGACGGCGATGCCGGTTCAGCGCGTCGCAATTAATAACGTGATTAATTATTTACAGATAATTGTCTATAATTCGATTTTGTTTTCTTGTGACGCTGTAACGTTTGATATCGCTGAACAATTCAATGTTCAATTTTTCATTGAATTTTCAAAGAAAACCGAAAGGTAAACAAAAAGAAGAAGGAGAGCGACTATTCTATGCCGAAGATTTTTAATTCTTGATGAAAATCTTTGGCATGGAATAGAAGCCCTGCTTCACGTTCTGCCGTATTTTGGGTATATTTCCGTATAAGTTCAACGCTTCAATCTTCTAGATTTCAAAACTGCATTATATTCTGTGGATTGTCATTATATGTGTTTATAGTATAATGATAATCCACAGAATATAAGGCGGTTTTGAACTATTGATAACACTATATGATATCTCTATTTTTTCTGAAAAACTGACATGCAAAATTTACCCTGGGTTCTTGTGGCTTACATGATATGCGATATACTAAATCCATTCAGATAGGATAGCAAGATATCTATTCTATCTAAAGGTATAATAAAAGATAGGATAAAAAAAAATGAAAAAAGGAGAAAAACTTTTAAAATGTTTCAAGAAAATATCGTTCAACTTCGATACTATATTATCAGAAAGACATGCTTCGAGATTTACACTTATCTAAATGGATTCCGAGTGTTCCATCTGTGCATATGTGTATAATGACTCTTGCTCTATGTTTATCTTGTCTAGGAAAGTACATTTCGTCTTTCAAAAAATCGGACCAATCACTACTTTTGATATTGAAATGGGTCGTGGCAGAGAGAAGTCTAAGAGGTATTACGGCCCGGTTTTCGATGGTCATAAAATCGCTACGCCTTCTGACAAAGTGGGCGTTATATCCCTCTCGCTCGCTCTCATAGTTTTTGGCTAAGTCATAGGGCGTAGCGATTTTACGACCACCTAAAATCGGATCGTGACACCTCTCAGGTTTCTCTCTGGTTGTGCTATTGGTTGTTACCCTGATAATTTTAATCGATGATCCACATTCTGTGGTATATAAACTCCGCGCCGTTTCTTCACTCCACAGTTGTAGCATTCGTAGCTCTGATCAAGCATCTGCGATCTGCGTCTAGTAATCTCCGTTTACTTGCGATTTCGTTACGTTAATAATCGTGAACATGAAGTCACTTGTATTTGTACTTGGAGTGATTTTGGCTCTGGGAATTATTGCCTCTACTGAAGCTCAAAGCACTGAAGCGCCACAGACTTTTTGGAAAAGAATATTCAATCCCCACACATACAATAAGTTTATGCTTGATTATGGATCCTGGATAACTGGCAAGCAACCAAAGCAGGAAAGTACAAGTACACAAGGATGAAGTACTTGATACGTAATTATAAGCGATAAAATGGTAAAATTTTTGTGGTAAGATATCTGAATTAAAACGATGTATAAATTAACTAACAAAGCTATTATAAATTCTTCTAAAAATTGAATTTTTGAATGAAAAAAACATTGGTCGATTTTTAACCGCAATTTTCATCAAAACTTGTATTAATCTACGACATCTACGAGTGTTAAAACATTATTACATTAGTATATTATTCTATAGAAATATTTATTTCCTCTAAATGTTTGAATTCCAATGGAATTCGTATCAATAATAAATAGAATAAATTATCGTTCTTTATGAATAGTTTGAATATTTATTACATCATATATGATATTTCCATTTTTCGCGTCTTTTCTTTCTAATTTTGAATCAAATTCTGTCTTACAATAAAATTATAATAATAAATTTTATTTTTTTGGATTTCAGCCTTTTGAGATCTATGGATACAAGAGCAACTACGAAGATGCCATTCTTTATACGAGGAAAAATGTCAACCAAATGTGTTCAACTAATCCTAAGATAATGAATATTCAAGTATTTTGTTCTGTGTATACATCTATACTGTCTTTTACATAACAAGCATAAGAAAAATCTGTGTAAATCAAATGGAATAAATAAATAAAAAAACATAGCTATTTATTATTTTAATATTTATTTATAAATATATAAATATATAAATATTTATAAATATATAATATTTATGAATAAAAAACGATCAGAAATTGTATACGTTTCTTATATTTATTCTTATTTGTTTATCTTATTATCCTTTTATTTATTTATTTATTTATGATACAACGAATTAATGATTTAGTCATGTATTTATTATTACTATTAATTAATATGAAAAATTAAAGTAGAATTTTAAACGAGGAAATCGTTGTGGTAAGCGTGAGTGGCCCCTGTGTACTCCGACGCACTGTCTGATTAGTTAGCCGAAACTCTTAATAACTCGGTCAATAATGGTCCGAGTCGAAAATGGAAAAGGAATCTTTGGTTCAAAATTCACCCTCTATCACCTTCTATTAATTAACAGTTATGGGACACCCTGTATGTGCTCGTGCGCTGTGACTGTACATTATTAAAAAACCGACAACGCAGCGATGAAAGATTTGAGATGAGAGATAAGGGGTTACACCACTGTAGAATTTTCAAAAAATCGATTTTTCTATATTGGCTTAAAAGATGCTTTGAACCTTCCAGAACAAGGGGAAAAAAATTTTATACCTGTACAAAATTTTTTTTTTTGAAATTCCGAGCTCTTTCCCAAGCGCGTCGATCTGTCAAAGACTACTTGGCGTGCTTGATCCGCATAGCAGGTAAAAGGCTTCAAGGCAAAAATTGTATGCTTGGAGGCCAGTATCCATCTCCAAAACTTTCATAATTCGCAAAATATTAGTCAAACCGTCGTTCAAAACTGCAACGAAAGTTTCAATGCAACTGTTTGGAACTTGGGTCCTAAGTCCTACTCAAGTGGCAAAAAAGTATTGCAAGTAGCGACTGATATTGCTGTGTGTAATTTTAATGACTGTTTGACTAACATTCTGCGAATTATGAAAAAGTTTTGGAGATGGATATTGGCCTCCAAGCGTACAATTTTTGCCTTGAAGCCTATGCTATGCGGATCAAGCACGCCGAACAGTCTTTGACAGATGCGGCAAAACAGGCACTCACCAGCATAAAATCGACAAGGAAAGAAAATGTGGAGGAATATTTAAGCAGGGCAGCTTTATGGTCCAGGGATAGCAGATTAATGGTAAAAATTTTTAAACAGTCAAATTTTTTATTTTTTCCCGTCCAAAACTTTAAAGGCGTTTTTCTCGAAACATGATTTTTTAAAACGGCACGCAGCAGTAAGTCCAACAATTTTCATTCAATTCACTTCAAATTTTGACCATATCTTTAAAATAACATTCCGAAGAGAAATACGTATTTTTCGATAAGTTCATTCTAACATTATTTATTAACAAATGATTGCCCCTTTTTTGGTCAAAAATTGAACTTTTTACTTCAAATGTTCACCAATCACACAAAAATTAATATTCTCAAAATCCCCTACGTATTTCTCTAGCTATACTCATGTAGATTAAGAGAAAATTTTTTATTTTTTTCTAGATTCAAATTTGCGTCAGTTATACTGCGTGCCACAGAGCGCGTCCAATTAAACATGGAGAATGGCTGTAGCGTCGCCATTTTGTACTATTAGTGAATAAATATTTTTTTTAACATTCAAAAATATGATTAATTCTTGAATATTATTATCCTCTTACTTTTCTTTCCATAAAAAAAAATCGCAAAAAACGCTTTATTTTAGACTTCTATAGTGGTGTAACCCCTTAAGAAATTGCAATAATAATGTAAACATATGTAATATGTGATAATATAAATAACATATGTAATAATATTTGTAATTATATATATAAATATGTATAAAAATATATAAATAAATATATACATAAATTAATATAAATAATAATCTATGATAAATAGGTATACACTATTAAATAAATAAATTAGCAGCGGCAGCGGCAACCCTAGAGACAGCGTTGAAAAATGCTACTTTCTCTCTCATACATACATGCTCGTTTCGTTTTCACTCATCCCTATCAATCCCCACCACGCGACTGAAAGAGAAAAACAGAGATCTCCAAAATACTATTTCTGCTTTTACATCTTTACATCGTTACATCTTTGAACGCTGTAGAAGCCAGTCTATGATATGTGTCTATGGTGTCAAGTACAGATTTCTAACAGATGTCACACACAAAGAACACATATCCATTAATCATGTCTATAGAAGTATTATAATACAGATAGTTTCTCTCTAATTCCGATCTTTCCCTTCAAAATATAATGAAGTTTTTTGAAAAAGGAAACACAGGTATAGCGTTTCACTCTGATACTATTTCAATAGACAGAATAAACATTCATTTATTGGATCTGTCATAATAGCCAGTATTTTAAGGCAAATAGTTTTAAAATATACATATATCTCAATTATGTCATGCGCATATGGTCATCATCTGTTGTTTGGTATTTATTACGGATATAAAATCCTGCCTTTCTTTGTATACGAAGCAACCGTTTATGTTTTTGGGAGAAAATTGGACTTTCCCTAAAACTATTTGCTTTAAAATATAGTCTATTATGACAGGTATGTCGAATGAATTTATTCTGTCTATTGAAATAGAATCAGAGTGAAATTCTATACCTGCGTTTTCAAAAAGATTTCATTATATTTTGAAGAGAAAGATCGGAATTTGGGAGAAACTATTTGCATTAATCCTCCGTCAGTAACCATGAGTCATTTATGGCCCATTTGATTTTTTAATTGTAAATTTTATAGTAGGTAATAGATGACGTGCTCCGATATCTTCTCCTAAAAAAACTTGTCGTATTTCGATTAATACCGACTAATTATATAGGCTTCAGGCGCCAAAGTGTAATTGTTTGTTCCGTGATTAGAACAATTTAAAATCGCGTTGGGTCCTTTTCCTTCGGTTAAGGTAAAGTGCCCGTAATGGATGATTTCCAAAAGTACTCCTATTTTATTCCATACATGATACATTTCTTCATAAAAATAATATTAATGGTATGGGCTTGTGAGACAAATAAAAATAAGGCCTTGCAAATCAATACTTCTATTTACGATGTGTTTAATAGCACTACTGAAGAACAAATATAACCGAGATAATAAAAACTGAAGCTATTTTTTTCTTCTTTAAATGTTGTAATATATTTTAAATGTACTTAAGTTTTGTGTGCTAAAACGATATTTTATATGAATATTTTTCTTTCAGTGCACACAAGTGAAAATGTCTAGAATCTAGCATATCTCTATATCTCTATTTCGACGAAGAAAAATGGACCAGGTCGTTGTTCCCGCAAAATCATTTCCGCAAGTAGTACGAACGATAATTATTCAGTCGCGCGTCGTTGGACGCATTTTCGTAATGAGCAACCAAAATTATCGATAAGCGATGGCCGTTGGCTCATCGGTAATAATAGCGTGGGCATCTCGGCATAGCGAATAAGAAAAAGAGAAAGAGAAAAACGAAAAGAGAGTTAAGAAGAAAGTGAGAGAACACAAAATGAGAGGTAGAATAAGAATAAAGATGAAAAAAGGGAAATAGAATGGCAGAAAGAGAACACGCCAAAGAGAACGCAGAAACAACAACAAGAAAGAAGGAATAAGAGAGAGCATGTGAAGAGAATGATAAGAGACATAAAAAGTGAGAGGGAAAGAATGAGGAAAAATGAAAGAGAGAATGAGAGGAGATTAGAGTAGAGAATAAGTTTCGCTTACGCTGTTAGGAGTCGCAAGGACTCTTCGCTTTCGTCTAAAGTCCGTTTTTATTTGAATGTACAAGTTAAAAAATATTTTTAAAAATATAGAATTTAGTTTAGTCTTTATTTTAAAAATTCATAAATTATTGAAATCTTTTTGTAATTAGTTTCAGATTTTATTAATACTATATTTAATATTTTGAAAAACGATTAATAAAAAGAAGAACAGTGCGCCACTGCGTGTTTACATTGCCGCTCTAACGTTCTATCTTTTCTGACAATGAGTAATAGTTGTATATGATGTTTTAACATATTCTGTATATCATAACGTTAACACAAGGTGAGGTAAGTAAGAGAAACCAATCAGCGGAAAATTGAAAATAAATTTGATTCCATTTAATGTCTTCTTTTTAAAATAAATATTATATATTAAAATAATAAATGGCGCGCGCGTAGCGCGCGCAATGTTTTGTTCTAGCATCTAATAAAAATATAACAATAATGCAATTATTTCTTGAAAGTTTATTACCATTGTGACTTTTTAAAGTAACCCCATTTTTCCTTCATTATGCTGCTTTTTCGACTATTATGTAAATAAATATGTATATATGCGCTGATATAATTTCAGGCATGGTTGGCACATGTGTCACTTATATTTGAATATTGTTAACAGTACTGTTGCTAGTGCGGTTTCTCTTTTTAGTTTTTATTATCAAGTAATTTATCAGTAGTTCGACAATTTGTTAGTGTAATTGAATGTACTTTAGTTTTATCAGTTTTCAAATACATTGTCGTGTTTTCTAACTGTATATACTTATATGTAGTACTTATATATTTATATATACTAATAATACTTATATAACTGTGTTATTCATATACTTTTTTTTATTTCAAGGCTATTCGGAAAGTTAAGCTACAAAGTCCAGAAAATTGTTTGTAAAGTTTTTTATTTTGACACGACTTATAATAGTCATACCTTTATTTATTTTTCAATATAGTTACCAATATAGTAGAGCTCAATGTGAATTGTTGTGAATCTGGAAACATAATTACTTGACTGCAACGTTATAAGAGTCTCACGTCGACTTTTTCAACTGCTGTATTTCTCT
>VBVR01004353.1:0-14659 GCA_011638315.1 Tetramorium parvispinum
GCTAGAATTGGTGGCCGATATTTTTTTGATTATACTTGTTGTATTAGTCGTTATAATTTCTCAATGATTTATAACTTGTTTTACTCTAGAAATGTTTAGTATTAGATTCAATTTGTAATTATCGCATTAATTATTTGGATTAACATTAAAATATAAAAATATCAGAAACAAGTATGTTAATCTTTCGTTAGAATATGTATTATTCTGTTACAAGTAGATTTATTTTGAAAGTTGATAGATATTCTTCTTTTTATTTGAAATAATTACTGATTGTTTAATCTGCTGCTCGTGATTTTTTCATAATCTCTGAGTTCTTCGGCTCTCGTAAATGTTTATTTCAGTATTCGATGAACGCGTTGTATATTCAGCATCGTGGCCTTATTATCTTTACGGTTCGTTCTAAATAACTGATCGCATTACACTTTATAGTTCATTGATCTATCTTTTTATGCATTCATCTCATTCCTTGGCTCCGTTCACATTCGCGACATCGCATGACTTCTCGTGGGTAGTTCTGATGACGGTACATTTTCCAATTCTCGTAAATTACACGATAGCACATTGTTGCCGGACTCCGCGAGTATTATAATGCACGAGATAATCAATCTCCACCAATGCGTTACGTGTTAGAAATACAGTTCTTTAAAGTCTACACCAGAAAACGTAATAATGAATTACATTTTGATAAAATAAACTATTTTAATATTGTTTATTGATTTAAATTCTATCATAACAGTCGTTATTTGTCTAAATCAATACCTAATGCTTACAAAAACTGCTTACAAAAACGAACTTTTATATGAATAAAATAAAAATCAATAAAAATAACAATAAGACAAGACATCTGTTTAGAGAATATCTTTAACGTATAAATTTTTATACATTTAAAAGCAGACTTTTCCTAGCATTACATACATGCTTTTTCTACACACAAGTCAATTGTATTGTTATTAGTATTAATTGTTATTAAAATTCAAGAAAAAGAAAGAACAATTGAAAAAATTTATGTTAATTACATCAGTATATTATTTTCAATGTAAATATTGAGAGAAGCGTTAGTGATTTTTAAAATTCGTGTACGCGAATATCACGTGTGCAAATTTTTTTTAACGGGACAGCAGGTGAGAGGTGTATCTTTGATGGACGACAAGTGTTATGAGCTTTCGCGTGTTTTCGATATTCCCGTTGTACGACAACGAGGTCGACTAGGGGCCAGTTTGAGTGGGCGCGGGATAACGATAACGACGATGACGACGGCGTAACGGCAGATTTTCCATCGGAGAAGGTCGCGTTTAAGCCCAACAGGCTTATTCTCAATTTACTCCCAATTATCAAATTATGGCAGTTGGCGTGCAGATTAGTGTGACTTTTCTGTCTTTCAGCCGACCTTCGCGATTCGCTGCTCATATAAATCGCAAAGAGAGGAAAACCTTCTTTAAGTCCGCGAAATTAATTCCAATATAATAATTCTCGTCGGACCAAGAATGAGACGGATTCTCTCTTGGACATGTTTGGAATGTGAATTCGACTGCGCCTGGCATATTTTACGAAACTTGAAGGAATGTGGCTAGAAATCGCGAAAGGTTTTTTTTTTGGACATGATGTATCTCTTACGAAACTCGATACACAGTAACTGTTACGACGCTGACAATCAATATGTACTTCGAAAATTAATATCTAAATGCCTTTTAAATGTTTGATTTATGTTTATATATAATATGATATATAATGTACTGCGATATCTTTTTCTTAGTGTAAATCTTGCTATTTCGAATGGAATAGATCTCGGAATAGATACTACAATATTACGAATAGAAATAATTCGATACATACATAAATCTATGAATACATTATAATTAATACATGATTTAATATTTATATTAAAAAAGGGAAGAATTTATAGGATTTCTAAATTTATAGTTAAATTAATTTGTATAAAAAAATATGCTTTACCGATCATTTTATAGGTTATATATTGTGTAATTGTATAGTAGTAATTCTAGACCAGTGAAAATCGTTCAGTCAGCGATTCTAGAAGTTGATTCTCTTACGATTTTTGAAAATAGAAAACATGAATGAATCATTATTCAACATGAATAAGATTTTGTTTTTGCCTGTTATAAAGTGACTTTCTTCGTAAAAGAAAAAGTTCACTACTCGGTCGAAGCAATAAGTACATTAAAATTCAGGGAACTTTACAATGTCCGTTATATGCTGGAAGAGAAACTTGAAGTTTTATCGAAAGGTCTTTTTGTCGAAGTTTCGGGGATAAATATGCAGGCCAAAGAAATGTAAATATATTATCCAGTTATCATTATCGGTTATGTTGAGAAGAGTAGATAAAAAGCTCTCGAGGGATTTATCTCTATCACATGATGCTTTTTCTAATCTATCTATAATTTTTTTTACTTTTTGACATAAATAATACGTAACGAGTGATAAGCTAATGCGTGGAGATAATTATTTGTGATACAATAAAGTTTTATACTTCTATAATTTTATCATCCATTAACATAATTTTTTGCTAGCTATGTATAATAGCGCAATTTACACTTGTTAAATAATTATTTAATATATTACAATTATAGAGAATTACGTGTATCTAGAAGCATTGTGCATAAAGTTTTCGTATAATTATGTGTCGCGGGCAAAATCCATTGTTAAATTTACACTTTCGTGAAGTCGATTTAACCGAAGGTCGGTTTATTCGGTAAGGAAGTTAAATAGGATCGCGAATTTTACATACATATTGCGTTGTGACGGCGCAACTGTTGTAACATCATAATAACCCGATACAAGCGATTGTAAACTTGCACCATGAGCCGTAAACGCTTTCAATGTTCACCGTACTTCGCAAGAGACTTTCACCTCGTGCGAACCAATCATACACACTCGTGAGCTCATGAGTTCGATTCGATTTTGCCACTACGTGTTTTTTACTGCATGACACGTCGTCTCTTTCTCTCTCTCTCTCTCTCTCTCAACATTAAATTACTTCCGTACTGAAAAAAATTTCTATTCAACGAGAAAGCCGTAAAGCCATCGACATCTCATGTGATCATATATCTTGCATCTCTATTTTTAAAATATTTCAGTACCTATATTTACAATCAGACTAGATATAAGATTATAAATAGACGTGCAGTATTCTTCATTTGCAATTACATAATACATAATTATATAATTTCATTAGAGTAGACCGAAGCGAATCGGATCAAAGTAAGAATTGAGCTCGTATTTGTTACATTCATCAATATATCTATCTAACCATATAAAATACAAATAATAATTAATTGTATTTTACATGGTTAGATATATTGATGAAAGTAACAAATACGATCTCAATTCTTACTTTGATACGATTCGCCTCGGTCTACCTTATATATAATTGCATGTAATTATATAATTTTAATTACATATAATTGCATGTAAAATTATGTATAATTTTCTTTTTTTTTTTTATATAAGAATGAATACTTTAGTATTATTATAGTAGTGCAGGATGACTGTAATTCGAAATGTTAACTGTGTGTCAACTATATACGTGTACTACAGACTTTATACAACGTCTGCAGAGTTAAAGATCGCTATAAGTAGCGTTCAAGAGCATGTCGAACATCATTATCGTAAAGACGAAGATATGGCGGTGCTATCATTATGATGTATTATGTACAATTGCATTTGATGACCACAGTATCGTAGTTAAACATAAGTTCAGTCGTGAAATACGTGCAAATTGCAACTGTGCCCGAATCATAAAAGAATTTTTGCTCGCAAATAATAATTGCAATCATTACACGAATTAAATTTTACGAGTCAGGAGCGAATTTCTGTACTCTTATTCGATAAGTCTCTGTCCACATGCAGCAAGTTGCCAATAATGTATTTTGCTGATTTTTATGATATATCCTTTTTAGTTAAGCGCAAGGTCAAGATTGTCGAAGAACAGCGCGACACATAATTATATGAATATTTATTAACGTAACCGAAGTTGGCTAAGGCTAATACTTCTTTTTAAACAATAACTTTTTTTTACGACTCGGTTCTTTTTTGCCTCTGTGCGGCGTAATGGCCGGCCGGTTCACGGCGTAACATCAACGCCTGGTACGTTTTATCACTGACTGTCCCTGCGTGCATTGAAATCGCGAGATTTCTCGTTGCGTTAAAATGTCACGTTCTTTCATTTGCATAGCTGAACTGCAGCCTTAATGGACTCGTTTGTGTCGATACCGCGATTTACCACGGTAGCCGATAAACGTTATAATGCTCCAGATCCGATGCGGATGTCTACTAGAAATTTATTTACTAAGATGGAATGTCTAATTCAACTCGAAAGTAAAAATAATTCTTAACTTTTGTATTGATTTTATTATAATTTATGAATTTAATGCTTATAAAACTCATTAGATTGAGTAAAATATTATTGTAATTCTCTCTCTTGAATGATTGCCTTTATTTGGCAATAACTCATTATTTTTTAACTCATATTAATTGCAACATCTGAGTTACTAAATATATTAAATGACATGAGATTATACCGTTAATACAGGATGTCCCAAAAAGATCGCATGTCCTTACAATGATAAATTCTGTGGAAAATTCCGAGTCGAAAACTCTTAAATTTTGAGGCTATAATAGTTTTTTGAATGGGAAGCATTTAAAGATAACCAGTCAGTTTGTGGAAAATTGGCGCACTCGGGCATATCCTACAGTAATGAAGATGCCCTTGTGCTATGAAGTTATGTCACAAATTGGCGAGTGACTCTTTATGTTTACTATTGATATATTTTAATTTAAATATGCCAATAGTATACTAAAAAAAGTCACTCGCCAATTTGTGACGTACTTCATAACACAAGGGCATCTACATTACTGTACATACGATGTGTGACATGCCTGAGTGCGCCAATTTTCCACAAACTGACTGGTTATCTTTAAGTGCTTCCCATTTAAAAGACTATTATAGCTTCAAAATTTAATAGTTTTTTCGACTCGGAATTTTTCACAGAATTTGTCATTGTAAGGACATGCGATTTTTTTGGGACACCCTGTATAATAGAACATAATAGAATATATTACGAATTATAATCAAAGGAAAAGACATTCAGATAATCAAATCAAATCAAATACTATATCTTAAAGAAAATTGATTAATAATTAAAAATATAATGCAATAATTTAACAGCCTTTTTTAACGTTCATTCTAGATCCAATTATTCTGAGCTGCTTGTCTGAACTTGGATGTTTATTTTCATTTTCTAGATGACATTGTTTGGATAATCGAACGTTCAAATAAACGGTATTCGCATAATAGAAGTTCTACTGTACAATCTAATCAATTTTATAGACTCTATAAAAATAAGGCGAATTGTGGAACTGACTTACAAAAAGATGTAAAATATGGATGATATGTTAGAACCTTGATATAAATCATGATAACAAATCGGAGATTCATGAAGTGCAAGTGTGATGTCAACAGATCCTGTGTTAGCCATATTTACACATTGTAAAGTTTGTAATCACGAAACAATCATCTTACATAATCATCATGATATGGAGCAACATGAAAAACGATACGTCTGCGAGTACTTGTGCTACATAACAATATCTCCGAACTGGGACTCAGCGATAAGTTTAAAAGTATAAACGGAACATTTAGATTCAGTTTATATCGAACTGAGATTTGCATATTGGATAAATAATATTCAAGAATAATATATTCAGAATTAGACATATGACATGAAACTGTAGTAGGTCAATGTCTGCAAGCGTGAAGCAGCTATTATGCATAAAAGAGAATTGGTATATTTCTCGTGAAATTGCTTCATAATTCCTTACTTTATATTATACTACAGGGAGATGAAACATTAAGAATCTTTACATAAAAATCTTTAATGTATCGATCAATAATTAATAATTCGCATGATAATCGCGATTCGTTATCGGATTTAAGGACGCTTTCATCTCTTATGAAATACTCTCCCATTCCCATTTATTTCATCGAGTTCCACTGAACGACCAGTTTTTAACAATGTTGCATAAGCTACGAGCACGTAATCCATGGTAAAACTTTGCTAATGCACAATGATAAAAGGAAAAAAAGATCGCAAGAGTGTTCCGGCATGGATAGCGCGTCAGCAGTTTACGACTACCAGACACGTGTCTTTTCCATGTAAATGTATAAAACTTTCCCATTTATAGATAAAAGTTAAAAAGTTATCCCCGTGGGAAATTGTTCGTGTAAAAAAGAAATAAAGTTCATCTCGAATGAAATAAGAAGGAACTTTTTGTTATCTGCTTGCGCTTGAAATTTCATTTATGAAAAACCTTAAATGCTTAATTATTTAATTAAATTAAAAATAGAGTTTTATCACACACACTAGTTGTAACATTTTGAAAAACGAAAATTATAAATTGTTTCAAAAATTTATAGACGTATGTGTGTGGATCAATATGTAGTAAAAGAAATATAAATATGCATTAAATGGATAAATATGAAGTAAAAAGATACGCGGTGAATATAGATCAATGTAATATGCAATAAAAAATACATACTGTATTATATAAATATTATACAGTGATTATAATTGTTGTAAAACTTTTACATATTTTGCAAAATAGTCAAAAGTTTCTTCAATTTCAATTACTGTTGCTCGTATAATATAGGATAGAGCGAGGCGAATCGGATCAAAGTAAGAATTGAGATCGTATTTGTTACATTCATCAATATATCTAACATATAAAATACAAATAATAATTTTTTGTATTTTACATGGTTAGATGTATTGTTGAATGTAACAAATACGATCTCAATTCTTACTTATCCGATTCGCCTTGGTCTACCCTACTGTTAATATCTTTTCCGTTAAATACTAAACTAAATTGCATACCGACATAAATTGTACAATTTGGAAATAAATAATGCGGAACCATGTATCTCGTGAAAATCATTTTCTAAAGAAATCATTTTCTGAAGAAGTTAATCTCTAGAAAGTAACATTATTTGCATTCGATTTCTTTAAAAGATTTTTGCAGCATCGTTAATAGAATAATTTCCCACATCATTGCATCGTGGAAATTTCATTATATTAATTTATAAATTAGAAATAGTTACATTTAAAATCAAAACAATTATTTGAGAAACACTCTTGTAAAGGATCTTGTAAAGATTCTCGTTATTTTTGACAATTGTTATGACAACTTACTTGATAACTGTTTGCTTCATGCTGTTGGTCATCGCGACTAGATTGTTGTCTATGCCTTGCTGTACTTTCTTTCCCAATTCTCACTAGCACATAACCACACACTCTTCCGTCCTGTGTCCCTTCTCTTTGTCCCGGCTTTTAACTTAGCCGGGAGATCCGCGGTCGTTTCCGGGTCGTCAACCGGACTTTTCCGTAGTCGCTATGTTTTTCCGTTATCTATTTGTTCCTTTCTTTGAAGAAAATCAAAGAGAAAAGGAGATTAGAGGGAGGTTGTTGCCTTCCTCCGAGATCCAGATACCAATCAGTTTGGACTGTTAGCGTCGGACTGAAGTAGCGCGCGCGCTTCTGCTCGTATTTAAACGTCGTCTCCCTCCCTGCCGCGAGTCCTCTCTTTCCCACTCTCTGTCTTTCTCTCGCATGCAAGTTCCCGCATTTCCCTTGCGAGAATATTTCCCTAGTATGGCCGAATTACCATGAAAATGTATTCAGTGTGTTTATTATTTTGCAGCAAAAGAAAAAGGATATAAATATAAAAAAGATATAGTTTTAGTCAAGACAGAACATTTTTTAGACTTGTACTTTTGAGATTTTAATATAAGACACATTTGAAGAAATTTTCGCGGTATATTATAAGAAATTTTTGAAGTAAATATTTTTCTGTGGAATTTTTCGTTCTTTTCTTCTCTTGCTCTTATTTTCTCTGTAATTATATCTTATAAATATATTTTAAATAATGTCTTTTGTATTATTACGAATTGTCGAAGTAATTACTTTTTTATAAGTTTAACGACTCAAACGCACATCAATTAAAATAAAATTGGTAGAACAATGCGAAAGACAATGTGAAGAAAATGTGAAGCTCCGGTCTTAAACTCTGAGTTTAAGCTCTGGATATTACTAATTCAGTTGATTTGAATAACAAGGGGATACTTCCTCATTAGTACACTTGACGATTTCGATTTGTCAGTAAGAAACGTCACAGTGAATCTGACGCATGTTACAAACGAGCTCTTTGAGAAATCTATTATGGCAAGTGTAGAATTGTGGTCGTTTATAAATGTCATAACGTGATATTGCAAGAACTGTTAACAATGTAATTTTCAACATTCCAAGAATTATGACGTCCAGTCTTCAATTGTACATAACCTGTTTAAGAATATTTGGCAAAATGTACCGATTATTTAATCTTCTTTACTTTATTAAGTATCAATTAAATATTGTACATAAATTAAGTGTATTAAATTAGAATATCAAGAATACCACGATATAAGTTTTCAGTTTACGCGATAAGTTTGATTAATTTTGATTAAGGACATATCTAATGCATTTATTTATTTATTCTGATTAAATATTAAATGAACGAAATTAGTAAAGTCATTTCAATAATTATCGCAAAAATATATGTAGGATTTTTGTGTTTCTCGATTAATACGAACAACTCTTGGTGAAATATTCCAACTTTCAATAATTCAATATAAACTTATAAACAGACAAACGAGAAATGTTTCATCATCCGATCAACTCACTATTTTTTAGTTGTTTTTCTTACACTCTTCGATAAATCATGACAAATCGTTCATAATATAAAATATCTTTATCTATAGTTACAATACGAAATTCTATTCTTACATAAATGCTATTGAGCTGCGAAACTTGCAAGGAAAATTATAACTAACTTTGTTAATAATTATTGTTCATAATTATTAACAATTATTGACCAGAAGTCTCCTTGATACGACAGGATTTAAAAAACAATTATATTTTGAAGATTAAAGTTTAATGACCGATTTAATGACCAGAAAATGAGTTCATAAATAATAGCGTTATTAAATTTGGCCAAGTTTGGAGTTTGGCTCAACGCACTTCTTAGTACTATACGCAGGTAGTATTAAGTAATTCTCTGTTACAGAAACAGCCTCGAAACTTTTCAATAGTGCATTCTGAGTATTCTGAACAAAGATGGAAATCTTGCTTTTCAAAACTGAGTTAGTAGGGCTTGAACTTATGTAAGTCGCGCGTGCGATCGCGGGGACGTAATAAACGATTTATGGTTTCATAAATTAAAGGATAACTTGAATTTACAGGATCTCTCATCGTGTAAATAGAGAGAGGGAGGAAGGAAAGAAAGAGAGAGGATAATATCAATAAATGAATTTTGTTAGTGTCGCTTAAATTGCATATGTAATAAAATTAATTTAACATTATATATTTAATTTTTTTATTACAATTTCTGTCATTCTCATAACTTTACTTTTTGCTTAATTTTAATTTATTTTTCAAACAAACATTTTTAAAATTATGTACGTTAGAACGTAAGCTGTTTGTAAGTTTACATAAACGTTGATACCATGTTGCTTCAAAGGGAAGCAATCGATACGCACGATCGCGGTTGATGATTTGTTCATCCTTCACCTTCTTTCGTTCCCCCGTGACAAAAGTTTCTTTACAAGTATTACGAGAACAGTCTGTACAAGTTTTATTAAGGGTAATGATCAAGGGCGAATGCTAATTAGGTTACACGGTGTAGCGCAGAAACCTCGTAGAAACCTTTACGGCCGTCGAGGAATGCTTCTGCAATTTGTCATCGTTTCTGCACGTGCTTTGTTCGTTCATTACGAATAAGGCGCACATTTCGTTCAAGCAAAATCTGTATATAACTAACATAATATGTAATATAATATATAAAAGTTTTTTTTTCCCGGATTAAAATATAACTCGATTCAATGCACGTTATTTTCATAACTGCTCGTATATATCGATCTTTACTTACTTACATCGAAAATATTCCGTTCGAGGCAAAGATCAGAATGCCTTGATGCGCGATTATTTCCGTCAATTGGCGTATTGGCCTATTGATTAGTTTTATAAAGCATTTAGAGAGAGAGAGAGAGAGAAAGAGAACAACGTATAATTTCTGTAAGTATTTATAAAAAATAATAGATTGGATCAATTGAGAACCATCGTGACATTCTTCGCATGGCCGCCGTTGTCGTCAAGCTGAATGAGATTTGCCTCGGCAAACTTGTGGCAAAGAAACGTCCGCAAGATGAAAGTCGAACTGGAATAAAGTCAGTGAACGGCAGTATGGAAGTGTGCCGATATTAATTAAGGAAATTCTATTGATTATCGGTTGACGACGCCTTACAATGGCGACGTTGAAAGGAAAAAGTTGATAGATCACGCCACGATATTCTCGAGAACATAGGACATCCGTTCTAGATGCTATCGTGATCTTTGCGGACAAGACGGCTTAAATTTCTGCGACTTTTTTTGCCTGTTTATTATTGCCTGTACATAACTTCGAATGCTACAATACTTTTTTGCAAGAAAGAGATATACGCGAAATGATATAGTGTAGCCAAATAATCTGAGTTAACGAGAGAATGAAATACTTTTCAGTTAATAAGACGAGATTAAATAAATACATGCGCGATTAAGGATTTCTCGATTGCTTTTTGCTAACACGGATTTGCAAATAATCTGCCGTGATTAAATATAAATCTCCTAAGTTATATTTTATATAAATGTAAATTTCTTGATGGATAATATATTTCTCTCTCGTATTACGTAGCATTTTTGAATAAAAATACAATTCTATCAGCAAGTGCGATAGCGCTTTAAACAGGGAGATACGAGATACCGTTAGCGTAGCATTAAAAGATCGATATGTCAGGTAGGCTTCGATTTGGGACGCAGATCGTACAAGAAACATTATTGGCATACTTATTAACATTAGTTAAACGATTGGAATGCGAATACACGTTAAAAAAATTTCAACAAAATTAAGTCCCGATAAACACATCTCGAAAAGTAGGATAATAATCCGAAAAACAGTTTGTTGAATCGTCATTTCTCCATTTCGAGCTGCAGGATATTTTTTTCTAAGTTTTTATTTAATTCTTATTTATTAAAATAAAAAATATTGATCTTTTTCCTAAAATTATTCATAAGTACATACGTACTTTGATTTTTTAAATTTTATTGAAAAGCAAAATAATTTAATAAATCTTATAATGAATACATTTCATAATACTTTGTTTTGAGAGACAGAGAAAGAAAGACAGAGAGATAGAAAATATAAATATGAAACAAGTTTTGTTTTCAAACATAAATATAAAATAACGTTTATCTTCAAGCATGTATGTGATTATAGGATTAAGAATCTATAATCTCGACTATGATTGCGAAACAGTGCAAATATCGCAATGAATTTCTACATTTCTTCTATACGAGGTAAACTTATACCGCAAATATGCACGTTGGCGAGGATAATCGTCGCGAATTTCCACGCCCTTTATTTCCACGGTATACCCAGTTTCCTGCATCGTCATTCGTTCGATAATCAAGCTTCGATCGGTGAGTGGATAAACCGCCCGCCGCACAATCAGATATAAAAAAATACTCGGTGTAACACTCTTGGAATAAAGTTATAACCGATTTCGTTTATAAAGCGAATACACTTCTCTAGCGAATATATTTCTCTAGAAATTTGTTTGCGACTCCCGAAGCAGTGGTGATATACACGCGTCGCACCATCGTAACTGATATGCAAATGTCGCGGCGGACGGTTGCCACACGTGTTATCGAACGATATCGGGAAGTCGTTAATACTCAACTGTTTCTAATACAACTGAGGGGCGACACCGATCGCCTATCGTACTACGTCTCGAGCAATCTCCATTCGTAAAACAGAGTCAACCGGTCAGTGTTCCATGTCATCTCATTCCACTTGGCAATCGTCGGTACGCGCGAACCAGTTTATTAATGATAATTGATTAGACTGGACACGGTAAAAATATGGACTTGACTTGTCGGTGTACATCATAAAAACCTAGTGACTAACAAGATATCGTATTGCCGGTCGGTTTACAAGTTGTTAGTCTGGAAGTAAGTCAAATTTTAACGATGATCTGATATGGCTGTTCGAGTTCCATTTCTCTCGAATTAAGATTTCGATCAATGTAAATGGATGAATTTGCTTGCGACTAGAAAGAATCAACATTTCATTTACTGAGTCACTAAATGACTAATTTCTTTTGTTGTTTCCTCTAAATTGTTTGTTCAATGTAACCATTTTTCCTCGTTAAAATCTATCCTTTTTATTGCATGTGAATAAATTAATTCGATTAATGATTAATGATTATTTATCATTTCGAAAACTTTTCAGAAACTGTTGGGAAAATTAATTGATAGGATATCAGCAAACAATTTGGCGATTTATGATACGATATGATTCGATTTGATTTGAATGTTCTTATTTTGTATTTCGGTGTAGCATGAAAAAAATTCGATGATTATGATCAATACCGTTTGATCATATATTATTAATTTTTTTATGTATTAATTCGCATATTTGGCATTTTCAGAAATCGTTGCTTATCATAAGTTACTGGAATCTGAGAATCGTGGTTACATATGAGACATAATAAGCTTATTTTATCGATGTCGGCAGAGTCTCATAACTTATGTTTATTCTATGCTTGTAAACCGGTATGCAAAGTCATAAATAACGTGTTGTAGAATTCAATGCTTAAATCATTTTAATATGCTTGCTATAATGCGATTGGATGTATCGTATGATTATACAGTTATTAGTACTCGGTATTGATATTCTGATGTTAAAGTATGGATACTCATTTTGATTCGCAAAATATATAAACACTATAATAATTATTACTGTACCAAAAACTTTCTGAGATTTTTCAAAAATTCATTGGTCTTTATAATTTACATATATTTAAATATTGCATAAATTGTAGATGAGAGCTGTTTTTGAAATAGAAATATTTTATATAAAAAAGGTTCCTCCGTGCTAGTCGTATTCTAGATTAAATACGCTTGGATTCACATATATTTCTTAATGAGGCATTACTAAATATTTGTCGCTCACACTTCTCTCTCTTCTTATTTTCTTATTGTGATTTTAGATCACGAGCACTTCTCATTCACTCGAAGCGTTTTTAATATTTATGAATAAAAAAAGGGGAAGTTCTGATAAGATATTTCAGACGGAAATTGAAATTGTCAGTCTTAAATATGTTTTTAAGATTTAAGAAAGATATGTTTAGCTCTCTCAAAGAAGGATCTGACCTAATACACATTAAATCGGATCAGGTCAATTATATACGTAGGATATGAAGGATATATTATATATGTATATATGTACGTGCAAGATGCACAATCTCACGCATGCAACAGTCGACTAGGAGTGGCACCAGTACAGTAGTCGAATGTTTATCAGTCTTGTCCCGTTAGGTTCAGGTAATGTGCAGCGATTTTATCGAAGACTGTGTATTAAGTATTCTCTTTATTGAGAGAATTGAAGTCACATCTACTGTTCTATCATGATAACAGCGTTGCTGATTCGGTACGATTTATTGGCATTTCGAAAAATAGTGCGAAAAATAATTAGGGTTCAAGACAATTAGCAGAGCGTGCAATACTTAAACGATTAACTCTAATTTAGATCAAGTCAAACGATGTTTAATATAAATTTGTAATTCATATGTAAAATATATTAAGAGTTAATTATACGTCGATTCTATATCGGCTTTTCATTTTCCTATTTTATTTTAATATCATCTTTCCAATTATATTAAAAGCCGCTTTATGTCTAAAACTGAAATAATTTATTTTTTTTTTTCAAAATATCACTTGTATCCTTCATGAATTTTAATCTTAAATTCTAATTTTAATTTAAAAAGCTCTTTTACTGTTACAAGTTGTTTTAAATTGTCTGGAGTATTGCTCGAGTGTCGTGAATTATGTTCAATATCTTTGCACATCCGCAAAGAGCAAACCGAATGCACGCATGAGAATCACGAGTAACGTTGCGCAACAAAATTAGAGCTATTCTTACTTCCGGGACGTGACAGTTAGTTTCCGTATCCAAACCTCGTTTCTCAACGTAAGACTATAGCGAAGAAATTATCTTGTCATTGCAGAGAAAACAACATCCTTGACTCTACCTTTTACCTCAAGTTTAAATTTAAAACTAAAGTCATTTTAAACAAACAGAACTCTAAATCATGTTTAATGCTAAACGAAATGTCAAATAGAAGTAAGAATATGGACCAGCTCATCGTGACTCAACATAAAACGTGACTAGTATTTTACGTTGCGACATCATCAATATATTAGACAAAAAAACATGTTTATGAGTTAAAATATTTCACGCTTAATGCGGTAATGGATTAAAGTGCACACACAAGAACGAGTTATTTCTGCTAGGGCAAAACTATGGCAATTCGCGCACTCGATCGATGCTGCTGTTAACTTTCTAAGTTGCTTTAATCGATCGAACAGTGGCAAAAAGGTTTGCCGTCGATTAACGACTGGTGAAAGTAGTTTCGCGTTCTCCATCATCATGTGTCTCGCAACACATAGGTCCATTCTCTTTAAATTATTATAATGACCACTACCGTGGAGACTGGATTCATCTAAATATATATATA
>VBVR01004355.1:0-14659 GCA_011638315.1 Tetramorium parvispinum
TTTGTCAGCTTTATTATTTTTAACTTCAACGCTAAACTTTAATAATTAGAATGCTCACTTATTTATTTGGCGCAATTATTTTAACAATGCATCAATAAAAGTGATTCTTGTTTCTGTGTGAAAACGTTAGTTGCAATATATTTCTTAAATCGTATCTATTTGCTCGCGATTGAAAGACACTTAAGGCGCTGAAGATGTTAACGTTGTAGACTGTAGAGTATTCCACTCCAACAGATACGTTGAAATCTCCGCGTGCATGCGGGCGTTGAAGTCTCCGAGCGCGCGTCTTCTACCTCGGCGATTTCAACGACTTTATCTTACAGTTTAACATTATCATATTCTACTTTCCTATCGTTAATCTATGTTCACGGCGTTGAAAGACAACGCCTCCACGCTTCGTCCACGATTACTTTGCGATCGATCTTTTGACGAGAAAGATGTCAAAGTTCTAATATCATTATCGGACGCCCTGCGTATCTTCGGCGTAGATCGCCTGGCGTTTCGGCATTCTGAAGCCGTTTTTATTATCATCCATGTAGTTATCGTCATGAATGCAAATGGGCATAGCGACTACTCCATCATCGCAGTGAAAGTTACGACAGGTTCTCGGATGTGGCGTTTTCTATTTAGGACTATAAACATATCGGCGGTGCCGTGAATTTAATGAGGTTTTAAATAGAACACGATCTGAATGTGATCGGCGGAATCATCTAAGAATCTTCGCGTTCGCATAACGAACGAAAACACAGCCTACTTTTATCGGCATCGCTAAATAAGGGGCTTTTAACAGTAACGGTTCATCGTCGAGAAGTACTCGCGACGTTCTTACGTTAATCCCGCAATGCAAATTATTAAGACATTGATCACATTATTCTCATTCGAGTAATATCCGTTATTATTGCCGTAATTCATACTTAAACGGTTACGCTCCCCTCCCCGCGCGGAAATCCCCGCCGCGTCGTCGCGCTCCGAGTTGGAATCTCGGGGAGAGACAGGGAGCAATGAGAGGTCCGGCTTCATCGATAATAAGATCCTCTTTCGGCCAGCCAGTGGCAGAAAAAAAAACGCACATGTGTGCGCGCGAGCGCGCGTAACGCGCGCGGCGTCTCCTTCGGCGGGAGCACGCACGAGCTGGCTCGTCTCGCAATTTACTCTCCATCTCGATTGGCCCACTTGTTAAACAGGACAAAACCGGAAGAGTGACGGCGGCCCTGCGACGGCGACTAGAAGGGAGGCGACGGAGGAGAGAATTCGCTCGACTTTTTTTCACGCTACGGCCACGAGGCCGCGAGAAAGAGAGAAGGATCGCTCGACGGCGCCTGGGAGGCTGTTGGCAGGCGGAAGAGGGGAACGGGCGGATAACATCCTAGAACGCGCGCGAGCGCCGGGAAGATCCAGCTACGTGGAATCTCGAAGAATTCTAATCGATCATCGACTTTAATCATAGCGGGATTGAGAAATATCTTTTCGCTGATTGTCGGAAGGCGATACGAGAATTCGATAGAGCGAGCTCATTTTTAACGCTACTGCCCTTTGACGTTGCAAGATGAGAAAACGTCGAAGAAGACTTTGAGATAAGACAGATTAACATTTAACGGTGGAAATATGGAGGATCGGTATGCAAGGGCAGATATTTCTGTAAAAGGATGCCGAAACAAAATTCTGGTTAAAAACGGACGGATTAGAAAAATCTTCTAGGCGTGATCAAATATTCTGGTTATTATAACAAAACGAATTAGAAATTTTTGTAGGATTGGTCAAATATATTCTGGTTGTTATAATTGAACTCAATACTTTATAAGTTATAAAATATTAAGTTTTATTCATAATAACCAGAATTTCTATTATAATAACCAGAATATTTGATCACGCCTACAAGACTTTCTGATTCGTCCGTTTTTAACGAGAATATCTTTTCAGTGGAGGAACAAATAGAGGGCTCGTTATCGGCGGCCGCGAGGCGGATGCGACCCACTCTTGGTTTCGGATGAAGCTCGAGCGAACTCGGAATCTGCTGATCGTTCCATCGCGCTCTGTGTTCCGAGCGTTTCCGCGCTCCGACGCCGCTCGGAACTCTTCTCGTTCCAATTGGCTCGGTCGCGACTGGGAAGACGTACTCGGCCTTCTTGAACGAGGCTTCTTAACAAGCTTCGCTAGAATTGAGCTACTGGAATAAAAGCGACGGTTGGCGACGGTCGGTGCGAATTAGGGCGCGGGGGAGGCCGTGATACTTTTCACTTTTCATTTATCGCACTCTGCTATTTTACAATGGCGTACTCGCGCCGTAGTTTTATGCATATCAGCGTCGCGGCTTTATTACACCAGTTCTTCCTTCTGTCGCGTCGAGTTAAGCGAATAACTAATGAGAGATATTGCCATTTATTTTCAGAGTTATAGTATGTATTAATAAATGGCGATTTATAGAAGCTGTTCTGCTACTTTCGACTTTTCCTTTAACGATAAATCGCGCAGTTCCGTAAATATTCCATATACTAGCTAATTAATCATCAATTTGAAGACTGAAAAGGAATGTAATTTATTGCACATCTGATCTTCGGCCATCAATCTTCTCTCAAACGCATCTTTATTGCCCCAGAAAAGGCGGGATCCTTAATTAACAGCCTTAGCATCGTTTCCCACACGCAGATATGTTTCCGGGATACGTAAGAAATTTGAACATACGAAAAAGAGTGGAGTACCTCTCTTCCGCCACCCCTTCTTTACACTCGTGCTTATTTGGGCAAAGCATTAAAAATTCACAAGTCGGTAACGTCAGGATAATTAGACGGCGAGTCATCGCCGCGTTTCTTTCCAGCAACGTAACTGGGGCGTAGTTTTTCCCGCCCGACATGGTTCTCGGTAAAAAGATTTTACGAGTGAAGCAACGAGCGACTTCACTACGGTCCATTTCTACGAGATCCGCGCGCGCGCAGTGTCTCACAAGTAGCCACGCATAGCAGAATTAAGCCAGTCATCCGCTTCTTCGGTCGCGGCCGACCGGGCCCCGAAACTGTGTCACATCTTTTTCATCGAGCGCTAACATAATTGACAACGTGCGCTTACCTAGTTACGCTTTCGAAAATAGGGCTTTGGGCTTCCCCCGCGCGGCGTTTTACCGCCGCCGAAACCACCGCGGCTCCGTCGCGGCTCCCCCCACGTTACATACTCGAATCCGGAACCTCGTTCGAGCTCACACGTACACACACGCTCACTCACGCACACATGCGCGCGCTCATGCGAGTGGGACCCCACGCTCCTCGGAATGTCCTCATTTTTTCGGGGTCTCGAGGGCCGCGACTTCTTCAACGTAACGCAGCCAGATGTCCGTCCCGCTCGCGTAGGTACCGCGAGCGCGGCTTACTTGCCCCTTTTCGTGGTCCACGTGTACTGTTTGTCATCGCGTCACCGCGTCATCCGGAAAGAAAAAGCACTGCCCCCAAATTACTTCCCGTAACAAAAATATTTATGTACCGGCAACTTGTCGAGGCTGAAGAATTTAAAGTATTATGCTGTCGAGTTTAAATCGAGTTTCAGAATTAATTAATTTTAGCATGCAATATTTTTTCTCTTTCGAAGAGAAAAAAATAATTAATTGAGATTACTTTCGGAAACTAGGAGTTCTTTTCAGCATGCGAAACGGCGACAAAATCTTTATTCTTCATTTAAAGAAAATTTGATTTTAAATAATATTACAATTAATCGCAAAGATATTAAAAATTAAGTATTAAAGAGTTAGTCTTTTACAATTTTTTCCTAAAAATTGTACATCATTTATTTCACGAAAAATAGGTCATAATTAGTAAAAGCAATTCTTAAATAGTTTTTCTACATTCTATATTCGTGATCGTTAAGAATTATTTTCAAATTAATTCATCCATTCTCTAAGCTAAATACTTAAAGCAAAATGTTATATTTTAATTAATTGCCATTTGTTAAGCAAATGGGGGGTTACGTTACGTAGTTTTCGATCGTGCACGCTTCTCAAATTGCTCTTGTGCGACTTATTACGCGGCAGACCGTTCACCGGCCGTTTCGGGGTGATAAACAATTACGAAACGGATTGTTAAAAAAGGCAGCAACGCGCGCATATTTATGTAACGACTGGCGAGCTGGCGCTGCTCAGGTGTGGCTACGAGTATGTAACGGCAACTCTAATAAGTTCCTTTGTAGGTCTTCGTAAGTAACGTGTTTCGCGTATGTACATACGTGTGCAAATCGGTTTGTCTGCATCTCATCTCTTCGAGTGATACGAAGATCGATGCAGAAAGGCGCTCTGCAAGATCATTACGAATACGAAAGATGAGAAAAATGTGAAAAACTTTTCTTGAATGAAAATAATATGATTATGTACGTTGTTTATGAAATATGATGAAAAAACAAGATATCTTATCTTTCTCTTATCTTTAGTTTATTTTATAGGTAGAGTTGAGCTCGAAGAAGTTTCACTCATTGCTGCCCCGAATGACTCGATAGGCGATCGCATGCACGCAGGCTTCTTCGCTGAGAAATGGTCTTGCGAGTCCTTGGCAAGGCCGGACAGCGTACCGTCCTGTTACTTTTTCTAATTAACGATCTATCGATAATCATCTCTCGACTTTTGATGCGCAATCGCGTGTGTGTGCTGCAAAAAAAAGTAGGGGAGCGTGTCGGCCGTTGAGAATTGCGCTTTTTTTTATTTACATCTTACAAATGTTGTTTTATGATCGTGTTGTAAATCTACAACTTGACTACAATACATGAAATATTCTAAATCTAAGGAAATCAGATATGACAAATCTCAATTTGTCAGCTTTAATTATTATTACATGGACTTGGTTACTAAGTGGGCAGGTTAACGGGACATGACATTTTATATATTCAATATTTTGAAAATTAGGATAGTAGAGATTGATGATTCCGGAAAGGGAACAAAACCTATTCATTCGAACAATAAAGAACGGTATCTTGAGGAATTTTGCCATAAGCAGTGGCTCATTCGACACGCTTTTTTTGCACGCGCCCTTTTAGGTACTTGCCAAATTCTAACTCAACAATAGAATAATAAAACAGTAAAATATAATGGCAGACGGTTCCCGTTACTCATATATAATTTTTTATCTTATAAAAAAACATTTGCTTTTACGTGAAGATATAATTTAATTACCTAATAATATTATATAATTTAATTATTTATATTTAAGGTTTCGAGACACCTTGTTAGGATAGCAAGAGCAAGTTTGTGGAATTCAATTATATTTAATTTTAATTTAATTTAATTAAAAAGTTTTTTTGAGTCACCCCGAAACGAATCTCATCTTGTGAGTGATATTTGCAATAAATTATAGAGACAATGCCTAACATCGTTCTTCTCTTCAATATTAGTTAAATAAAATTTTAATATTAGTCTTAGATTTTTACTCAAAAGACTCGGGATTTTTTTATTCTCGATCGATTTGAAAAATTATTTTTTTCGAGTTTTTCATTTCATTTATAAAAGATTAAACGAATGAACATTTTATCCAAATGATATTGCGATGCTATAGATAAATGTCTTTTTGGTTCTTACGTATGTCATATCTTTGTCTTTACTGTACCAAAAGAGTGAATTAACTTCAAATTTATAAGTTTTCATTTTTACAAAAGATGCATCCTCAAATGCACCATCGTCTATTTTATCTTATTAAGCTTGTAAAAGAGAAATCAGGTGTAGGAATCACATGCTAACTTTAAGAATTGAAGCTTGCGTTTATTGCGAATACCACCTACGATGAGATTCGTTTCGGGCCAGAACAGGTTCTCACCTATTAAGTTCCAAAAACTTACTTTTGTTATCCGTAACAACGTGTCCTGTAACCTTAACGGAGTAGTAATTGCTCGTAAAAGCACCCCCTGTGAAGTTGCGATAAATAATAACAGTCAGAATTTGTGACATTTGTGATTAATAATGTTTCTGGTTGCTCGAACTCTGTGTGATTGTTAGTTTGCTACGAGTGATATTTTTCGACAGAAATATCGGTAAATATTAATATTCATTTCACAAACACATTAAGAAGTTCCAAGAAAACTAAATTCCTCTTAATTCGTCGATAAGTAATAGTGTAAAATGTACGAATAGGGCTACTTCAGTCCCTAATGTCACTTAGATTTATGAAGATCCCCTGTCATTCCATTTCTCGATAAAGTAACGCAGAAAATTCTGAAATTATATTCATGCAGAAATAGGCATTAGATCTAATATAAATACCCAATGAGAAATGATGATCGAAAAGACATTGAATCGACGTGATGCCTTTTCGACGCAAAAGACATCGAATCAATTTGACCAACCATTTCTCACCGGGTAATTAAATTACAATAATCAATTAAATTATATCTCCACATAAGAGCAAATGATTTTCTTTTCTTATAAACGTTATCTATTTTACCTTACCTATCTGGATATTATTTTCAATGGCAAACAAAATTTTAAATTTAAATATAAAATTTTAATGTTCTGCTGAACAACTGATCTTTATATTTTTCTCTTAATCCGGAATTTAGAATGTTTAAATTGATATATGATAATCGTGCTGATTCTTACTAATTATGTACCTCTTTACTTCCTCATTCTGCTCGCGAACCTACTTTCTCGCTATTTAAAATTTTACTAAGAATTTCGACGATTCGATGATGACGAAGGATTGTTTGAATCGTTCTCCGTGTAAATAGCGACAATTGCTACTAACCAATTCTTAAAAAATATTAAAAAAGAATTTTGATGCGATTACACAAAGAGATTTTCATTCGAAGCATTCGCTGTTTGAAGCTTTATTTTTCAGTAAATCTAAAAGAAATTTTAGCTAAGAAACAAAATATAATATATTTGAATTGTTTTTAATTCTTGAATATTACATCGAACTATTGATTTAGATCTTTTTTTTTAAACGTACTTATTTTATTTTATAAAAATATAAGTCTTTTTAAAATAAAATTCTTTTATGAACATGTGTGCGTCTACAGTTTACACAACAAATAATTTATAAATAAATGTTATTTTAGAAATCTTTACGAAATAAGTAATAAATTTGAAATCTTCTAAAATGACAGGCGAAATAGATATATTCTCAGCGGACCACATGTTGACTAACTTAAGACCTGTCTAGAGGTATAATGGCATACCATGTCCAATTTCTAACGCCTCACAATAGCACAAATAGCATCCGTGAGTCGCACAATATTTAGGCTTGTTTTGCTGTTTTTATACCTGATTAGTCATAATGTGGAGATCCATCTCTACATAATTTATATATTTTGATTAAAAAGAGCTTAGAAGAAAATTCTTTTTCCATTACCAATGTAGCAGTTAATAATAATTTGCTGTCAGTTTCCCTTTTGACAAGGCGAGAATAAATAATCTTTCATCATGAGATTAAAATTTTTCAATGTTTCTACAATTGTTATAGACATGTATTAACAACAAAAATTTTTGAATGATAGTGAATTCAAAATTACTTTAAATATTCCTGTAATATTATTTAGACTTTCAAAACTTTAAAAAAGAGATTTCCTTTCATCACTTGAATTATTATGTAATCTTTATTTTATTGATTTTATTGATATGTACAGTAAAACTTAATTATTTTATTTCTTAATAATACTTGAAGATAATTGAAATTGAAGAGAAGTGTTGTATATGAAGCTCATTATTTCGTTAAACTATAGATTTATCTCGATTTTATTATGTCTATATTTCATCCGCACAATGTAAACCTTCAGAGATGCAAGCGATTAGAACAATTATCTATATGCTCACTCCTTGAATTACTTAGCAATTACCTTTTACGTTCTATTTAACGAACATGGTCGCAAAATAAGAAGAACGCACAATCGCCGCCGCGATAATGAAAGCGCCGTGTGTTTAGTCTCTCGCGTTTATAATCATATTTTCTGATTTCTCATGCGAGATACAGCGCTTGGCAACGAACAACGAAGAGCGCGATCATAAAAAGCCGGTGCGTAAAAAGAAGATAATTTAACGCGAACAATTACAGATCGAGGAAACGAGTCGTCGATGAGCGACTCCCGTACTTGTTTAGCCTCAGCGACTTTTATTATCTATACCTTGAAGGCGCGCCGTTAATTGCCGCTTAATTGCCGAAGGTTGTACCCAATATTCTTCAAGTACATCGATTACAAATATAATCTAACTCTGAATTACTCCGAATTATAAGAGCAAAAATCATAAACAAAGTATATCATGGACGTTCACGCTCATCACAGATTCAACTTCCTGCTCATCTCAAGCAGGATCTCAATAAAAATAAAATTAAAAATAAAATAAAATCTTGGATACTTAACAGAACCTTGGATTGCGAAATGTTGTTTACCATCTGTTCTACAACAGTTAAGAAAATTGCTGGACATATTTAGCCATTGAATACCACAGTCCTGTAGACATACATTTTGACTTTTTCATTTTTCAAATTGTCAATACCATGACACATTTCAAGGTCCTTTACAGGACCACTTGTGATACAGACATTATTTGACACTGTCCCTTTGCTACAAATTAAGTTATTACCGTAACATTATTTAACATACAAATTTTGTAAAAACTGATCTGATAAAATTGAAAATTATCTATCGTCTAGATTTAATTGCCATGGCTTTCGCGTTGCCTTTCAATCAATCCTTCTTTTTCATATGTAATGAATAAGCTATAAATTATTGTTCATAGGAGTACAGACTACGATTTTGTAGTTAGAATAATTGTTTTGCTAATTATTATTAATTTGCTCTATTTACCATGATTAATAGAGCAGATTCGAAGTGAATGAAGCCAGTGAGCGAATTCTAATTGTGAAAAGACTTTATCCGCCAGTTTTTTCGTTGCACACTGCATAAATTAAGTTATGCTCTTTGTACAAATAAAGAGATAAGATAAAAATTCAAGGAGAGCCCATATTGCGTAAATGATGGTATGACTGAAGGACATATTGTATTGGAACATGTGGCAAGAAACTCCCCCCGCTGTTTGTATGTCCTTCTGAAGAAAATGCGTTGAGTTATGACAAGTTCTGCTTAAATATTTTGAAACAGCTATAGATAGAGATATAAAGATTAAGCGTCTTAAATGCGTAACTATTGTTGCTTTTCAATGTTCATGAAAATCCTCAACATCTGCGAGAAATATGTACTATCACATGTGTATTTCCACACTTCTGAACACGCGCGGACCTATATAAATACGTGTAGTCCGCCACATTTTTTAGTTCGTGTCACAAGGTGCTGAACAGATGAAACTATTTTACGAATAAATTTCGCACATGTCCCTTGTCTCATTTTCCGTAAGATACGGAAATTTTCACACTTTAGATCAGTTAAAAGAAATGGTATGTTAGCAAAAAGACGTAACAAAATTTTATATTCTACACCTTTTTAAAAGAAATAAAAGCGCTTCGAATTTTTCGTGCATTTCAGAAAGAAAGATTTAGAAGAGTTAGAAATAGATAACTTGATTTAATAAATGACAAAAAAAATATATGTTACGAAGTCCTTTTGATGTAAATCTGCTCGAAACTTCTACTCGCATTCGTTCCATTCGCATTTCTTACAATGTGCGTCCCTTACAGAAAAGTATTACTGTGCAATAATCAATTGGTTAGTAACAAATCACTATTATGTAGTACTTTTCTTATTGTGTAAGTAATAAAATTACTAAGCAACGGTATTTAATTACTGGCCAATGTATTACTACACAGTAATACTGTTCTGCCAGGGATATCTTCTAAATTTAAAAAAATTCAAAATTTGTGTAAAATTTTTATGCAATTTCTCATGCAGTTGTTATTCTATCGTTGTTTATCATTATGTATAATTATCATAGAGATCTTTATTGTTAGCTAATCATCAATAGTTAACTAAATTGAAATCGAAATCTCTTGGAAATCTCCTAAATTTTAGATATACAGATACAAACAAAATAATTTATGATTATAGGCAAACAATATATGTATAAATCTTTCTCGTTTATCGGCAAAGTAAGGCGGTCAATTTTTTTTTACTCGTCGGGTATAGTGTGTGGTCTCCGTTCGATGATTCTCACGTAGGAAGAAGGTGGTCGAGTGGTACCACTAGTCGCAGCAACGAAAGTGTAACCGACTGTTTCGCCAGAAGTGGGGCTTTGCTCCTTCGGATCGTCGTCGGGAAGGGAACCCCCGGTTGAAGCGACCGCCATTCCACACGCGCGTACGTGTAATTTATTGTTTTATATATCGCGTCAGGAAGAAAAAAGAGAGAGAGAGAGAGAAAAGCTAAGAAAAGAGAGCGCTCACATCGACACTTCCGCCGCGATCGTAGGGCGGAGGCATCGACGGCCAAATCGAAAGTTATACAACAATTAGCATGACGCAAAATGATTGCGATACGCGGCGAGCGCGCCCGTTATTCCGTCGCTGTTGCGACATCGCAACGGATTAATTAATTCGCTAATACGGTTTTTTCATTTGGTCCTCTCGTGAATTTTTTTTTGGAGAGGGGAAACGTTTCAACATGGCCTGCGAACATTTTGTACAAGCGTGATGAATTTTCTGACAGGAAAAAATCTACTTGTTAATAGAAAGATATCAACATATTTTTTTCTTTCTGGAAAAAAAAGAGATTTTCAATTCTGTTTGAATTTACGATTTTTTGCTAGTTTGTCTTGTTGGACATCATATTCCCATTACATCACTTGATTTATATAGCTCTATATATAACTGTTTTATGTAGCAATATAACGCTTTGAATATCTGGGTTTACCGACTAGCAAGAAAAAGCACTAATAAATTAATAAATTTTGTTCAAAAAAATGGTTTCCTGCAGTTCTGAGGTTTGCAAACTACTTTTGCAAAGCCTCTTCCCTCTGTTTCAAACTTTAATACTTTTCCCTTTTTTTTCCAAAAAAGCAAAAACTTTACTGTTTGTGTCAGAGCAAGGCATTGACAAGTTAACAGTAAAACGATCTGTCTTCTAGGGCAGTGGTAGGACGAAAACTGTTCTTTTGCATTTATGGAAGGGCTATTTCGAATTTCGGTTACGGGTACGGGTACAAGAAACGGGATATTCTATTCAAAAAGTGTGGCAAGACATTTAAGCGTAACCAAGCAACGGTGATTTTAGCAGCTAAAAGTTACCAGAAGGCTTCAAAATTTCCGTTAGAAAAAATATGAAAAGGGATGTTTTATAAAGTAATCTAGCCATAAATTATTAAAAAAAAAATTATATTTATGCAAAAGTTATGTTTGTATATATACGTTTATTCATACGATTTATTTAGTGAAATTATCATTGTAAATCTTTTTTTCTGCATAAAAATATAATTTTGAAAAACGATTTGATTAATCGACTCGAGAGCAATGTGGATTTATTTAACATGTAATAACATTCCGATTTCAATCTAAAAACGTAATAACAATTATACAATTTAAAAAGAAAAAGTAATGAAAAAATTAAAAGAGCGAAATTACAATTAATATGTCTCAAATTTATCCCTCTTTAATCATTGATGACGACGTGAAATAGAATTAATAATAAACACGCGTGTTACGAGCGAAATACATCGATAACGAAATGGCGAATAGGAATGCGCGATGTGTCCTGGGCAAAGCCGACTTACTCCACTCGTAAAGTAAAGCGGCGAGAGAAAGAAGGAGAGAGAGAGAAAAAAAGAGAGACAGTGAGCGAGCGAGCGGCGAAAAGAATATAATTAACTGTATGCATCATACGCAACACACCTCGGCGCGAGTGATCCGCGCTCGCAGCGTGTTCAATGGCTGCGATAAGAGACCATGACGAGGTATGTGCTGAAAGCGTACAAACATCCCTTTACCTGAAGCCTCTCGAGTCCTTCCAGAAAAACGATGCGCTTCGCAAAGGCCTCAATCGCATATGCGGTTCCACAACCTTGGCGTCGAAATAGAACCCTGCGGAGCGGTACCTTCAACAAGATATTCTAAAGATTAATTCGCATTTTCTCGTAAATAAATGATATTTTAAATAGACCCCTAATTTTGACTGGTTTTGACAAGTTTATTATAAATATTTCAATTTATCGAAATTCATTGGAATATTGCTAATAATTAGTTTTTTTTTTAATGTTTAATTTACGGACTACTTGATTTGTTAAATTTTTAAATTTATGATTACATATGTTTTTTTACTTATGATTATCGAGATTTATTCCGTATAAAAGTTGTCGAAATAAAATTCTGTTGGACGTAAGTACATGAAAGATTAAATATTTAATCTTGTGTAATTTCATACGCGTAATTTCTTGATATAATCTCCTATACTTGATTTAAGTTACTTTTAATTTTGCGTATGTGCCAGAAAAAAAATAGAATGATTTTGTAAATCTATTGTTTTACTTATCTGTTCTATTCGCCGCCGCGTGTGTGTGTTCGCTTCTTCGTATTCTCTTTCTTCGTTAACCGCCCCTCTCTTTCTCATCGCGCGCGTTATTAGTGAAGGTAACTGTGTAACATTTCGAAATCTCGTTTCTGCCAATTAAACTCAAAACGCGAACGCGCCGCAAGGAGAATGAATTCTTCGTTGGTCAATATGAATTCACGACGCTTAGCGTACGTGTTGCGTCGCTTCTCGAAAACACCGGCGGATTGCACTCCGCCGTCTTTCTTGCCTCTGAATTTTGATCTTAACATTTATGTTCGCCTACCGTCGTTAATATTAATGTGGAATAAACGTTTAAAAACGACGAAGAAACTTCCGTCGAAAGCGAATCGATTCGCTCGAATCGTCATTGCGAGCCGTCCTTATTTTTTCGACCCAATAATTCCGCTGCCGCGCGTAAAGTTCTGCCGGCTGACAGCCAAAATAACTGAAACGTTAAAACTTGAAAATGTTAATTATACGTTACATATGTTACAGTAGGCTTTTTTACGTAGTTAATATATTTAAGTTGCATTTTTTTAACTAAAAATTAATATTATATACACATTTTAATTTTAATTATATTATTATTTAAGATATATTTGATGTAATAAATATATATCTAATAAATGCTATTATTAATTAAAAATTAAATTGCAAGAGCAACAATAATAAAGAAATAATTTAAAACTTTAACGGTATAATTCTAGAGTATTCTAGTATCCATACAGATACCATTGCATATTCTCTTGCAACTAGAGAACGTGCAATGTGCTTCTGCTAGGTTTCTTACAGCAAGAGATAAGGACTAATATCTATGTAGGTAGCCTTGATGGGCCGATCCCAAATTTCTTCGGCGAGGGAAGTTACCCAATGGAAGGTACCGTTATAAAGAGTACTCTCCCCATACGTATGACGTATAGCCATTCTGTACACAAAGAGGTGGGATGACGAGAAGGTAGGGTAGCTACAGGGTAGCGCCAAAGCGAATGGGGTGGTGGGAAAGCATATCGGTAGATAGCGGAAGAAGAGCAGCAGTGACTGGCAGAGGGAGAAAGGAGCGGGAACAACACTCGTGCCACGAGTGGGGGGTCCACCGTCCTCCCGGATCGTTGTAACGAGGCCTCTCGGCCTCAGTCGGTCGCTATCGTAAGGCCCGCAGCAGTAAGGGCCTACAAGTCAGGCAGTACGTTACTACTTGGTCTACTTTCGGGACTTAGAGCCGAGTTCTTGTTCACCGCTGAACGGTGAATCCGCGAGATGCCTACCTTACTCATCGTGACACCGAAAGGGCGCCCGGAGTAGAGCAGCAGGATTAGCGTACCGCGCGAAGAACACTTCCGCGTGATGTTCCACGGGATATCCCTGTGACAGTGGACACGTGTATTGAAGGTGCTCGGTCTATTTCCGCGGCCTCGATGGACAAGTGTAATATGTTGAAGATTTGAATCGAGAACGAAGTTCTTCTTGGACGAACGATAATCTTTATCGATGATAATTTTAATGTTATGGAATCCTGTCGGTAGTGCTTTACGAGCTTTTGCGAGGGCCAAGAGAAAGAGCGAAAGCATAGCGAAATTAAATTGTCACTCCAGGAAAATTGTAAATAATTGTTGACGATATAGAAATTCATAAGCAGCGAAGAGAGGGAGGAAGTAGGTCAGCGAGAAACGGAGCTTTGGGTGTCGTTGGCCCATGAAGCCGATGGAAATACTGATGAATGAAGTTCGAGGACAACAGAGATCGAAGAGGCACAGGAGGAGAGCCTGGGCTAGGTCAAGGACTTTATGCGGGAATCCTTCTTCGTGATCCACGGTGGGGTTCGCCCGAGTCTATCTACTTAGTGGGACTCAGGGAGGAGTGAAGAATAAAAAGTGGAGTGAAATTCTAATATTTCTAGCGTAATTTCAATTCTCTCTCGGACGAATTCTGATGAATCTATGCACAATTCCCGGTCGTCAGTACATTCTACTTGCCCGGCGCGATTAAGTGTTAAGAAACCTCGCCGTTTGTTTCCGTTGTCAATGCGCCGCGTTCCGTTTTTACCTCGGTACTTCGCCGTGAAAAGGTGAATCGCGCGACTCTGATAAAAGTGTTGAAATCGTTGATCCGTTGTCGGGTCTATCGTAGCCGGTCCATCGGGTGATAGAGTGTGCGTCGCTCTTTGGATAGATTTATCAGACGAGGTCCTGCAGAGGAGGTCCAGCAACGAAACCATTCTGGATACCAAGCTACTCATACGTAAGTTACACCCCGGATACCCGGAATCTAT
>VBVR01004356.1:0-14657 GCA_011638315.1 Tetramorium parvispinum
CACCATCTAGTTAATTATCGCGTATCTAAGAAGAGAAAAGATACAGGTTTAAACTCTCGACTTCTTAAAAAAAGCTTGCAAAACTATTATGAATCACTTTTATAATTTTGCTTTCAAACTAGTATTTTTGAATTTATTTCTTTTTATTATAAATTATAAAGTTTTGTTATAAAGATGCAAAATAATTTTTATTATTAATCAGACTAACTGTTGCAGTTGGATAAATGCGTGTAAACAAAGTTGTATCAAATTGATGACGATAAGGCACAAAAAAATTCATAAAATCGCATGTATAAGTGTGTGTTAAAAAATGTAATAAAATCTCTCTCTCTATTTTGATTCCTAACTTTTCTACCGTGCTAACGGAAACCACGAATAGAAGATTTCGAATATTAATGACTACGTTTCCCTTAAAACACGTCGTCCTATTCAAATTTCCCCCGAAAAAAACAAACCGTCAGTACGATCGTTCGATATTCTCAACACTCGCTCGCGGATTATCATAGCCTGGCCTGGTCCTAATGGATCGACATTCTTCTTGCGCAACGAAAACGCAAAGACCTTTAACGCCGTAGCTGTCTTCTGGTTCTCGGCGCGACGCTCCAGGCTGGATAATTTATACGCTGTCGGTTTCACTGGGCCTTGACACCTACGATGACGATCGACGCACACCATCTTTGCGAATTATTGTTAGAAAAGTCTTGCATGATTTCTCGCCAACGATTACACGATGATCTTAACAAATCAAATCTCAACATTTGCCAAGTTTCTCGAATTCGTTTCGTCCGTTTTAATTAAAATAATATTTTTAACTTTAAAACTTGTTGGGTGACATATTTGAATAAAAGTTATTTTAAATTGTAATATGAGAAAGAGAGAGAGAGAGAGAATTTTAATTTCTCATAATCAAGTAAGAAAATACAAAAAAAAATATTCTTATGTCGAGAAAAAAATTAGCACTTGACCGAAAAGTTTGCAACTTTCGGAATGGCAATAAAAGTTGAACGCGGTGAAGATAGAACTCGAGAAGAGATATCTCTTTGTTGAGTGCAGGAGGAAGTGAAGATGCTGCAGCGGCTTATGCAATGGCCCCAATAAAGATTATCGATCCTTTCAAGCACGTTTCGCTCTTGGTATCCGTAGCGGAATTGCGCTTCGCTGGTTATCGCTGCGAGGAAAAGACAAACTCGTCGAAGAGCGACTCTACATTTCACGGTCTCGTGCTCCTTTTCTTATTTTGTCACCGTTCTAGGAGGATCTCTTTGATCAGCGATCAGCTCCGCATTTCTAATGCAAGAACCGCCTTTTCGATGTACTTGAAGCGATTCAGGCGAAATTGCATATTACGAAAGCATCCGTGCTAATCGAGACAATCCTCGTGACTTCCTCGAAATCTTCGTGAGATTCTTTCCTGCGCAACTGGAAACTTCTTCATAAGAAGAGGTTTGAAAAGAGAGGGGACGAAGATGTCCCTGTCGGATGGGCGAAATTGCATCAGCAGTGTGTTAACTTTACAACTGTGAGGAGAAATTTTAGAATCATTTAATAGCAGCGAGAAGCAATCAACGAGCATCGAAAGTCAAATATTGCGTCTGAAACTTGTTAATCACTTTCTCAAATAAAATATTATTTTCGTATATATTTTTAGCTCTTAAACAGAATCTCAGCTCGAATCGAAATCGCACAGAGCTTTCAATTCCCGGCGCAAACATGAGACAATATCGAAGAGACTCGAACTTCTCAGTGCACTTAGTAGAAACGGTACTTCGCGAAGTCAGGTCAGACATCGTGAGAAGTCAGGTGACTGGGCTGAGATATATTCGCCGCCAGGCGAACGTGCAACCGGGATCTCTCGGGTCTCTGGTGGCCCCCGGTGTGTAGATCGAATGTATCAAGCCGAGTCGAGTCGAGTTCGACTATGTGGTGTCCACTTTTCATGGGCTGGTGGGGTGCACTCCGGGTGGCCGTGGTGGGTGGCGGTATAAGTAGAGGCCTGCATTCGCCACCGTTCTCATACCCTCACCACGTCCTTCGGCTACCTCTTACTTTTACTTAGTGCCCCTTTTTCCACTTTTTATCTTTTCTTTTTCTCTCTCTCTCTCCCTCCCTCTTTCCCTCTCTCCTTCTCCCCGTTTCTCTCTCTCTCTGTCTCTCTCACGCACAACGTATGCACACTCTCACTTGATCTTTCTTTTTCTCCGTCTATCGGTGCGCGCTCGCTTTTGCCATTCGTTCATTCGTTTCGCGCCTCGTCGGCGAAGTCGCGTCACGAAGCTGGACGGAGGTCACGTCGACCGAAACGCACGTACACGCTACATCCTGGAGAATAGGCTCATCCAGTGCACGTATCGACGACTAGATTCCTTTGCGCGCAGCTGGAAAACGAGTGCCGGTCGCGATCGGTCGAGAAGAAGACAGAGATGATCGCGAGTGTCCGGTGACAATATACGTATATAGACCGGTATATATACGTATATAGAACATTAATAGTATTTGCAAAAAATATAAATATATAGATATAGATATTTTTGAGAGTGCCGATATATGCCGGGTACACTGATATTAAGAAGAGTTAAGAAAGTTTCGTTAATCTGAAGCAGCTGTTCACGTACTACGATAGAAGCGAAGCGAGAAAAGGCGAGCAGGACGAGGAAGAGAACTGTGTATAGTGCAGACATGTGGCTAAGAAGCGTGCTCCTGTGAGTACTCAAGAAATCAGTCAACAATAGTCCTTCGCATCTTTCTTTTATCCGAGAGAGCAATCTTAGTGACGGGCGCGTGTGAGAATTAGATCTTTGTGAAATCGAATCTTGGTTGTGAGAAATTTAAACGTAATTGAGTTAACTACTTTATAGAAAAGACGGCAAAGTCACATTTTCTAAGAAATGAGAAAATGATTTAATAATATAAAACCATTGCATGTAGTTTTAAGTAGCAATAAAGTTTTTTTCTATACATGCAAATCTGTGTAAGAAACAATAAAATATGGGAAAATCTATTTTCGATTTTTGAAATAAAAAGTGAGTAAATTCAAGTGAGCGATCCAAGAATTCTTTGATTAAAATTTGAATAATTTAAAGTCTTTGATAATAGATTGAATTATATTAAAAAATACAGTCAAAAGTAATAACAGTTATATAAAACAGAGATGTAATTCTCTGTAATTTTCTAATCATTAAAAGCATTTAAATATTCAAAGTTTCTAATATATTAAAAATTCAGGAAGTTATGAAAACAAGTTTACCGAATGCCGGCTATCCACGAATAATAATGTAGAATTATAGATTCGACACAGTTTGTCTGCTTCCATCTTAATTTCTCTATCAAAATTCCTTTCTACACTCACTGAAAATAATAATTAAGTTTCAGTCAACACTTCATGCGTATCTTTGATGTAATCAACACACTATTCACTGCATTTCTAAATTAGTTCCTGTTTATATGTTATTTTCTTGTACATATACCACCAAACACTTCATATACTGCATATATATTAGAATTTTTTTTTATTTAATTTTCTTTCTTGGTATTATAATTCTATTATATAATAGTACTTTTCAACATAAAAAAATTATGCTACTTTCGCTTCAGAAAACGAACAATAGAATAAAGTCTATTTAGTGTTAAATTTTAATTTCTAACTTATTCCGATTTTTTATAATCAATATTTTTTATCATCATTATTCAAGAACGCGGTAATTAGGATATGTTAATGTATCAAGAAAATTATTCTAATATATATGCAGCATTATAAGGTTCACATTAATCTACGTCAGTTCTACCGTAGCTTATGGGAATAATGAAAAAAATTCTTATTTAAGCGACTCATATAAAATCACGGTTAATGATAATAGATGATTATCGATACGAAGGAAAGCGGTTTTTCATGGGCACAAGAGTTATTACGCTTCTGCATTACGAGAATTATCGTAGCGAAAGGTGCACGTAATCAACGACTCACTCTCTTAGCTAGGCCAATTACTTATAGTTTCATTCAGGCGAATATGTATGTATAATTTATTTGGGAGAAATTTCCAATCGTGTCCTCAATTTCAAACTGTCGATCAAAGAAAGAAATTAGTCCAATTGAATCATAACTTGCGATATTCAATCATATATAAATCATTAAAATATGTAAAATAAAAATTAATCGGGGAAAAAAATATATGTATATTAATATTAATAAGAAAATTTATTTTTTATATTAACTAGTTACCGGTTATTTATTTTTTATTTAATTACATACTTTTATATTCTATAATTTATATTTATATTTTTAGATTTACATTTATTTTAATGCTTTTCATAAAATATACACTGAAGAGTAATTAAAATAAATTTGATATGTTCTATATGCATTTGATTTATTTAAATTTTAAAATATTTTATTTACCTAAGATTTTCTAAACGAGATTCATCGCGAAGTAAAACAAGCGAATAATGGTCAGACGACCGTGTGCATTTTGAATTCGCATTACTGTCATGTTTAGCGAGAGCGTCGCAAATATATGAATTTGCAACGCTTTACTGAAGCGGATCATTAGATATATTCTGATTTCATGGTGTAGTTAATAATAATGTTGCATTATTAAAGAGAGTTATTTTCCTATGAAATATACTAATGCATGTGAATAAAATATTTATGATATAATCTATATTTAATATAATATATTTTACTTTAGAAATAAAATTATGGAAATGTAATGAAATTTTTCAAATAAAATTACTCTCTTGCGTAACAAATATTTATAATTTTAAACATCAGAACTGCTTGTATGCAAAAGAAAGTTCACGTTAATAGATCACTGTATTTTTAAATGCCTCATTATTTGCTTTCGATTTTATGACACTATCTGCAATAAAAGGCAGCAAATATTCCAATATTACTAAAAAAAAATTTAATACCGAATTCGTTAATAAATTCGTGATATTAAAATATTAAATAAAGTCATCATATAGGATTAATTAAAAAAATACAGAATTAAATAGTGCTGGGAGATTAATTAAATTTATAACCCAGTGAGAAATGATGATCAAAAAAACATCGAATCGATGTCGACATGATGCCTTTTCGACGCAAAAGACATTGAATCGATATCAATTCGACATCGATTTGACCAACCATTTCTCACTAGGAATAAGCTTTAATATTTAAAAAATAGTTTAAAAATAGAATAATTAAATTGTTACAAATATTTTTATACGATATGCAATATCTTTTATAATTAATGATGTTAGATAAGAAAAAATGAGAAAAAAATTGATGAAAATGCTAGCTAATCAAAATTTTGCATTTTTTTCCTATTAACTTTCAGCAAATTTATGCGTAGAGAGCCATATTTCGTAGGCGGCACGAAAAAACATTTACGAGTCGGTAATAGGCTTTTGCCGTAATATTGTGACTTACGTAATGCCACTGTCTCGTGCCACTGGAGATACCTACGTACGCAGTATGTTTATGCAGATACGCTTGTAAGCGAGACCGCTTTCTCCATACGGTTTCGCGATAAATTCTTGCATTAAACATCCATTTTCGGTCTAAGATTGAGTTATGGAATGCGTCGTAATGATTTTTTTGATCTCTTAATTATCAAGTTTAAAATTTTTTATTTATACTATATGTCGCAAAAAATTGATAAATTGGATACACAAAAAGATTTGGAATTTTGCATAAATATATCAAATAATACAATCTTTAATTATTCCTTAATTATTAATTTTTTTTATTCATGCTAGAAAAAATGATTTTAAATTTGCAACAAGATTTTAAATATTTTCCTTGTCTATGTAAGAATTTAATTTTTTCTAAATTTGTAGATTATCAACTTTTTCATTAGTCATGCAAAAATATATATAAGCATGTAACAATTTAATTATTTAAAACTCCAATCTTATAGCATAGTGTCTAATGTATTAACGAATTATAAACTATAATCTAAAAATATTAAATAATAAAATATAATTGACGACACAAAATTTCAGAATTTTTGAAACAAAATAAATGCCAGATATATAATTTAGCTAGTAATCTTTTTTAAACTACATAATAAAGTAAAAAATTGAAATTGTGGATTGTTGCAAAAAAAATTTTTAATCGGAGAAACTAGGTACTTAAAGGATTCAAAAAGCCGTGACTTATAAATTCTAATAAAATAAATTCTAATAAATTATTTACCGACCTTATATCTGACTCGAACGCGTAGGAGAGAAAGAACGTGTCTTAAAATTCGTTCTTATAATTTGTACTATTTTATTTGTAAATGTATTCTAGTAGTTGTAAGTTGTTCCTGTACCGGAAGATCGTTCAAACGGAACGGTGCATATTTTACAACGTCTTGCGTTTCCTGTTGTAAATGTCGTAGGCTTATTTCTCTTCCATAAGTATAGTTAATTATGAAATAATTAATATATCATACGACTACGTTGACGTGATAAAAATTGATAATTTTCTTTAATCTAAAAAAATTAACAGAAAAGAGGACAATTACGCATAATAAAAATCATGATATATTATCCAGTAAGAAATGATTGAAAAGATGTCGAATTAGACGTTGATAGACGTCGATTAGATGATGAATTGATCTCAATCAATGTCTATTCGATGTCTTTTCAACCATCATGTCTCACTGAATAGGAAAATTAAGTTTTGTATTTCGTAAACGTAAAAATAATATAGCGAAGCAAATTGTAACTGACGATGCAAAACCGCTGTGATATTAAAATGCATAAGTTACCATAAAAATATAGCACACATATAGCATTGTGTCAGAGAAATCGTCTCTTAAAATGACAATTCTGTGACCACAATGCCCTTGCTAACCACATTTTACCGAGGGGAAAAAAGCTCTGTTAATTTCAAGTTAATTTCAAAGTAATTTCAAAAGCGGCTCTCCTTCGTTCATGAAGGAAATTGACCGTAACCGATCGTCCTTGCAAACTCAGCGCCATGAATTCAAGAATCTTATTATCTTGATATTCTTTCTTCGATCTTCGTTTAAAACTTGTCTTTCTGACTTTTTCAGAAAGATTTTGTTTACTAGAAATGTAGAAAGTACTTTATAAATATCATGATTTTATTACTGTTACGTGTAGTAACAGAAATAGGCGAATGTTAATAGCATTAAAAGTCAATAAATGTGAAAGCTATCATGTGTCCCGTGATCACCGATTTCAGCAACCTTCAGAAAAAAAGAGGACGAGGTCGTATGCTAGATTCGGAGACTCGTCACTAGACGATCTTATTAAAAAAACAGAAGAAAAATTAAATTGATAATAAAATTATTCCAAATAAAAAATAATTTTGTTCGCTTTTGCAAGTTATCTCTTGCTTCAGCAAAAGGACATTTTTTATAAAGTAAAAGTAAGCTACTTTTTTTCAGTTTAAAATACAAAATTCTTTAGACTGTTAAAATATTCTTGCTAAAAATTCTTGAGAATGACATCCGAGTTTTGCATTATCGGTGAACTTTAATTTTTACGCAACGCGCGGGTGTGAAGAATCGAGTGACCGAGAGAACCGGACGAGCGTCGGATGCAGCTTGCGATTCGACGACCAGATGTGAACTTTCACCACCAATCAAGTCTTGCATTAGCTATACGCATTCCGCCGTTTACATTTCGCCTTCTTGCATCTGACACGCGCCTTATCACTTTCGCTGAAGATGCGTTATTAAACTATTCGATGATACGACAACTTTCATTCGTATTCTCTTTAAATTAACCACACACACTTGTATAACATAGATGTACCATAGAAATTAATCATAAATGTTCAAACTTTCTTTGTACTTTACGACCTAGAAATAATCACGATTTATTAATGCGCCTTTATATTAAAATTTGCAGAATATGCGGCATCATTGCGGGCACGCTAGCTGACAGTCCATCGGATATCGTGCAGATATCCGGTGACAGTTTGACTAGAAAAAATGTCGCAGCAACGACATATCAGCCACCGCGAGCTCTCGCAATTGAAGGTATATCATATATCAATTTAAAATTTGGAAACCGCGTATCAGCTCAATTAAAGTGCTAAGTTTAATTAAATGCAAGATAAATTTATTTAACATTAAAATAAAAATAATGAATTTATGTTTTATCTTGTTTTATTTAAATCATTCAGGTTTCTCAAATTTATGACATTCGAGCGAGAATTATTGCACTTTATTATTTTTTTAAAAATGTTTAAACAAAATACTATAAATGTTCACGAATTTTCAGAATTTGTAACATCTCACAAATTGCCAGAAAACGTAGCAAAACCATTAGACGGTGACGACGATGACGAATACATTGACGAAAAGAAAGTCGCACTTAAAGACAATAAACAAACTAAAAAAGTTACTCAGAAATTTGAGAATACCGAGAAAAAAGCGGCTACCCTTGAGCCTGCCAGACGTTCAGATTTTACAGAGGAAGATGACGTAGACAGTCTCAACGCTAAAAGACAGGCACGCGTTGAGCTTGAAAATTTTAGCGACACTGGAAAGGTTCTGCAGGATGGCAGAATAAAGAAAATTGACTCTAAAAGGCCGCGACCGACCGAACAGGATGAAGTTATTCCGGGAGTCTACGTCAGGTAAGATATTTTCATATAACTCACTCTCGATAGCAAATATCTCCATAAATGAAACACGATGAGATAAATTTTTGACGATCCGTAATGATCGATAAATAATTAATTGAAACTAAACACTTTTATTTTAATTTTTGCCGTTTCTTTGAATTTTTATTGATATATCAATCATAAGCTCTTTATCCAGTTTTCTTTAAAACAATCTATCTCTAGTAAATTTTTACATTTAATGCAAATATAACATTATATTCCTTTTTTATTCTAATAACAATGCGATGTTATCTTCAGCGCGGAATATCCAACAACTATGTTACCAATCCTGACAACTCCACGTGAAGCACGTAGCAAAGACAGCCTCTTTGATTTCGTTCCCGTAAACATTATCCGCGAGGATAGCAAAGACGGCTACTCACGTTTTTCAGACGCGAATTTTGGAGACCTGAGTGACGTGAGTTTGGTACCAGCTGGTACGAATTCCCGTATTCAGGTACATTATAAAATTAATGAATTATTCATTCTCCTTATACTTATATTTTATTTAATAGAATAAAATACATACGAAGAGAATTTTTCTCAAATAACATAAACATACATGTAATTGTATTTTTATGTTCTCTTTCAAAAATCACATTTTCGATCGAATTGCAACTTGCCTCTTCTTGTATTTAACAGGTGAAGAAAGGACCGAACGGGAAGGATTACGAATACGAGTACGTGTATTATTACTACGACGAGGAGGATGAAAACAAAGCAGGTACGGCGGGTTCGGCTGTGACGAATTCTTACGACATTCCTTCCAGAACAACGTCGGCGCCCAGGAGAGCAAGCACCACCAACAACAGGAGCAAGTACAGTACCGTGGAAAGGTCGAGCACCGTGGAGCCTAGCAACAACGAAGTTATACCAAATAGAAATGGAAATAGAGGCAGACAACTGGTCGAAACTGAAGATGTTTCCGAGGAAAGACTGCCCACGAACACTCGTTTTCCACCGAGGTATTTATTAATCGTACAACATTTAATGTAATCAGTGACTTCAAGAATATATGAATGTCCGTATACATTGACTATCTTTTTAAAAAAATATATATTTATATTTTCTCTTTAGCTATCTTCTCTATGCAACACACTTTTCTCGTCAAGAATATTATATTTCAATGTAAAATACAATTAATTACATTTGGTTGTGAATAGATCGCGATCGAATCACAATACAGGCACTACGGAACCTTCGCGAGTTCGTAATAACCGACCGCGACCGAGTCTGGATCTGGTTGATTCCAGCAGCTTCCGGACTCATCAAGAGGGACCCGAGTTTCCACAAACCTTGCCGAAAGGACCTGTTAGATTCTTAGGTGTTACTCCTAATGAGGACAATGACGAGAAATCTTTGCTTAGAAATCGCGGAAGACCACAGAGAGTTCAAGAACCCGCTCCCGTCGAAGAAATCGTCGATGATACACCGACATCTAGAAGACGCCTGAGCACTACGGCATCAACCGAAGTAATTATTCTAATTATATCAAAATAAGTTGTTTTATTTTAAAAAATTATTTTAGTGCAGAATTGTATCCTAATCTAGAGAGCAATCATTAATCAGATATAAGTATATCAAATTGACAGAAATAAAAACATTAATGTTTAAACAATTAAAGTATAGTACAATCTGCGAAAAATTAATCTAAATTCGAAATAAGTATCAAATAGTATTCCGTAATTAAATGTATTTTAATCCCTAATTAAATTCGACTAATTAGATTTGCAAATATTTTATTACAAGAGCAATAATTTCGTCGTAATTATATTTTTATGTTACTGCTATTATCATATTCTGTAATAGAAAAAAAGAATTTTAAATTACACGAACAAATTAATTTTCAGACTGGAGTGGAATTGAGCAGAGGTCAACCGGTACGTTTCAACGAGGAAGACGAGGAAGACGAGGAAGCTCCTGCACCGGAAAGATCCGGCAATAAACGCGTACCATTAGAGGACAGGGCGCAAGAGTCCAGCGAGACGGAAGCTTCGCCGGTTTATCCCAGCGTCACCGCTGATCCCACAGATAATCCAACGACGGAAAATCCGTCGGTTATGAACAAGGTTGCCCTGGATCTATATGCTTTCCTGCAACAAGGGCAAAGCAATCTGATAGACGCATCCAGCAGCGAAGCTGGCGAAACGGCTGGGGACAACACGACGCTACCCGACGATGAGATTACAACCGACATAACGACAACGGCGGAACTTGCTGACTCTACGGTCGTTAATGAGCTCCCTAGCTCGACAACGACGACGACGACCACGACGACTGAACCGACGACTACAACGACAACGACGACCGAACCGCCGACTACCACCACTCAAGCTCCCCCGGGAAGAGGAAAATTCCGACGACCTGGAATTGGCGGTCCAGCTATCTCAAGAAATCGGTATATTTTTATTAGAATTAATCTTTTCTGATTTTCTGCTCTTTTTAACGTATTTATTATTTTAAAAATTCTTTTTTATAAGTCTCCTGATAATGAAAGTTATATAATTTTGCCTTCAATTTGCGTCAGGTTCAAGTCCAATGGTGGCATTAGCACGACCGAAGCACCCGTGGAACCGACCCAAAAGACTCGCGCGCGTTTCGGCAGTAATGGCTCGAACGGTGGTGGATTCAAGCGCCCCCGACCGGGTGGCAATCACAAGCCGATCGAAGAGGACACTGTGCAGAAAGAAACTGCCAGTTCGGCGAACGCGGAAAAACCGCCAGCTGGTCGCGGTAGATTCCGCACACCTTCCGGCGGCAGAATCGCCGTTTCCACGACAACATCGGCACCGTCGAACGGCGCGACGACGGGTGCAGTTGCACGACCGACCTTCAATAAACTGAACATCAATCGGAGACGGGGACGACCGACCACAACCGCGCCGGGAAGCGAGGAACCTCAGGAGGGTGCAACGCATTCCGAAACCGGCCAGATCGCCGCCCAGACAGCGCCGGAGAACGCAACCCCGAAGTCCGCCGTACGCACGAGACTTCCTGGCGCACCTGCAATCAGACCGGCTATCAGACCGGCCGGTAACAGAGTCAACCTGAGACAGAAACCAGGACAGGCAACAACCACGACGACACTCGCGCCGGAAGTCCCCGAAGGATCCGTTGAAGAGCCGGCCGGAGAAGGAACCGAGGAAGAGACTCATGAGGTTGATATTTAATATTACGCATTTTCACATTTTCAATATTTTCTTTGTCTTTTTTTCTTCGTGTAAAAATATATTTCAATATATTTCAAAATTTAAAGTTTTTGCTATTTGAAAAATATGATTATATGTATTTCTCTCATAAAACATTATAAGTCTAAGTTAGTAATTATACAAGGATTCATTTTTAAATCTATAGACAAAACTAGAGAAACTAAAAGAAAAATGTCATATATCTTTGTTGTTTTTATTTCTTAGCTAAGTAAATTATATATGTATACCGACACTATTCAACAAGTGTATCTATTACTAAACAAGTCATATTATGCAGATATCTCTTTCTCTCGATCTAGCAATTCCGCATACCAAAGGTAAGGTCAAATCTGAAATTCTACCGCAAATGAACGTATATGTGTATGTATATCGCAAGGTAATTGCATACTTTGCAAGATTAGGTACGAGGACACCGTGATGTCACTCGATAAAGTTCTCTCTTGGACTTTACTTTCACTGGATGGCCTTTCGAAATGTCATCGACTGCAAGAGACGGCTCGCGATCGCTTTTCACCTTTCAATTTCAATTTAACAACTTCGCGGTCATGAATTATGAATACTTGAACATTGATAAGAATGAAAGATCGAGTGATGGAAACCGAGAAAAGAGAAAGAGAGAGAGAAAGAGAAGAAAAATAGTAAAGAATAGAGTTAGCTTTATTATAATAAATATGCTAATTCCAAAAATTGTGTATCTTATAATTTATTTTTTAAATATTAAATCTGAGAAATTTATTAATTTTTTTATACTCTTTAATTCTAATTAATCTCTTTCAAAAAATTCTAGCAGTAACAAAATTCAGTTATTCATGTTTCAACCAAATTTTGATAGAATGTTAAATTAATAGCTAATTCTCGCCTAAATTATTCGATTAATCGTTTTCTCTGTTTTTCAGGCACCAGCAGAAACCAATCCACCGGTACGAGCTACGACAGCGAATCCTCTGAACAAACTACGCAACCGTAATCGGCTGCAGGTGCAACCGAAAACTACGACAAAATCGCCGTTACCGCTAGCGATCAGGCGATCACCGCTGCTACCGCGACGTAAGGTAACCGAGACTCCAGTTGTCCAATCGAGCCAGGAAGAGATCGTCTCCGAGGAAGAAACCACATCCGGCGAGACAGACCCGACCGAAGCGGTTTTTGCCGAGACCAGCACGGCGGCCAGCACGAAGCACGAGGAAACGCGAGGTCTGAGCGGTCTCCTGGCACCCCGACGCAGGATACCGGCGCGACGTCCAGGACAGATAGTCGCTTGAAAAGAAAAGAAAATGACAACGGCGACCTGAACCCCGTAAACCAAGCATCACCCAAGGATCTGAACGACGATTCCTGCGACTAATCGAGACACGACACGAAGACGGAAGAATATAAATTAGGCATCCTGTCATTCGCTCAATTAAATGATACACCGGATATTAATCTCGGAGCAAAATCTTTCAATATTCCCTCCCTAATTAATATTTTTCTCATATTTTTCTTTGATCAATGAAATGGCATCTCGCGTGTAACGACGAAGACGACAGGTGTATATAGTGTCTTTTACGAGAGCAACTTCTCTTAAAAGATTAAGTTTAATAATACTGTTTTAATTGCCCTCTAAACGTGCGCAACGTTTGTCATACGACATAGCAAATATGTAAAACACGAAATAGTGCTTTCTAATCAACATTAATACTTTATGAAATTAATTTAATATTTATGAATGTCCTGTCAATTTGAACTTGAATATTAAATTGTCTTATGGGCAGATTCATTTGTTAATAAAAATAAGATTGAAAAACATTAACATAAACTATAATTTTGTATTAAGATTGACGGATTTTTACTTTTTACTGTTTATCAGAAATACGTATAATGTTTAAGTGAAGTAGACGATGAATTATCCGTAGATATGCGTAGACGATTATCTTAATAATATGATCAACGATCTTATCATAAACTATCGATCAATGCGTTTACTACGATTTAAACCGATTTATAAGCACGATATATATCATCTTCGCGCGAATAACAATCATAATTATAACCCAATGCAATAACGAGATAAATAAGTATTTTCAAGTCTCTATGCTGCGATAATTGTAACTATCGTATATTTAATTCGGTGAGTTTTATTTAATGATTAGCGCTTGCGAAGTTATCGAAGTACTATCTCTAACGTGATACGTGCATAGATATACATATACTGTATATGTAATAATATCCTCTTCCAAGGACGTATTTTTAGGATTATTACTGCGTGTGCAATGCGTAAGGGTACTTTTGTAATTACAATGTTCCAAGATACACTGTAAATATTGCAATTAAACAAAGTTAATTGTGTTACATTTTCTTTTAATTTTACCTAATCCAAAAACATAACACACAAGATTAATACGTTTTCTGATTACTGAGAGTTAGCGAAATAAAAATAAATTGGAAGTAAATTTGGACAGTATAGCAATAAATCGATTGTAACAAATTTATTGTTTTATGATTCCATGTGAATTCTATCCTATGCACACGCAATAAATCTCAGCGGATGAATATAAATATTATAAAATTAAATAATGGCATTAAACTATCCCGCCTCTCCCTCCTTTAACTAATTTATTTCAAGGCAAACAATCTATCTAAAATATGATATTTATTAAAAATTTTCTTACGCACCTGATTTAAATTTCTCAGTTTTTAAATAAATTATAAATTATAAATATGATTAAAGCATATGTAATAAAATATGAATAAATATTTATTTGGAAATATTTCCGCAAAAATATAACGTACTTTTCAGATAATAAGCAATTCCATAAAAATATTTCAAAATTTTACTTCTGCATCAATCATTAAAATCTGTC
>VBVR01004357.1:0-14648 GCA_011638315.1 Tetramorium parvispinum
GCATCCGCAGTCGCTCTGAGCGCCGTGGTCCGACGCTCGCTCCCTCTTCTTTTCCCTCGCGATCCTCCTCCGTCACCTGCGTCTCTATTATAATGGGATCGCAGGCGGGATGGTTTGAATCGCCATCCCACACTATTTAATCTGCCTACTATTATTTTATCACGCTCGCATCACATCATCTCTGTTCGCTCGCTTAACCGGGAAAGAAAAATGTCGTTCAATATCTTCTCGTACCATGCGTGCGTGCAATTAAATAAGAACTTAATTGCACGCATGCATGGTGCGAGAAGGAAAGAGGTGTAGATCGGTCGATAAGACCTAATCGATAACTTAAGTTTCAATTTTTCTACACATGGCCCCTTCTACATCTCTTTCATTCAGTATAAATGAATTTTATAATATATCCTTTTTGGCGGACTTAGGAAATGGCTTCGTAAAGTAGTCACTAATATTACGATTAGTCCTAACATACGATAACATAAATGATTCATTTTCTAAGCAGTCCCTAACAAAATGATATCTTATATTTATATGTTTCGTTTTTCGATTTTCGATATTGTTCTTAGAGAAAGCTATTCCTGCCAAATTATCGCAAAATATTATGGGTTTATCAATATGAAAATCGAAACGATAACACTCTTGACATATTTGTATAAGCCGTATTGACATATTCGTATTGCCAAATGAACCCTTTGGCAAATTCGCTTAAAGCGATATATTCTGCTTCCATAGATGAAAGCGATACAGTTTTATGTTTACTCATCTTCCACGAAATAATTGCACCTCCTAAGGTGGCTAATGATCCTGATATGGATTTCCCGTCTTCGCTAGTTCCCCAACTAGCGTCGCTAAATCCTTCTAACCGCGTGTTAGATACTCTTAAATTTAATATTTTTTCTTTAGTATTCTGCAAATAATTAACGATTTTACACAATACTTCCCAATGTTGAATCGTAGGATTCTCATTAAATTGAGAAAAATAATTCACAGCAAATACTATGTCCGGTCTAGTTCTACTTGCGATAAAATGAAGTGATCCTATCAAACTTCTATATGGATAATTACTATTATTCGCAATAGATTCATTCTTATTTTTCGTTTTAAAACCGGGTTTCATTGACAATGATACGTACAAATTTGGAATCATAGGAAATAAATTTTTGAGATTCTCAATATAATCTCTCTGGTGGATACCAGTTATATGTTCACTATTTACAAAATTTACCCCTAAAAACCTTGATATCGGACTAATGCGCTTTATCTCTATTTTACTCTGGATTAATGATACAATTTCTTCAAGTGTTTTTCTAGTTTTTCCAAATATAACCATATCGTCGACGTAAACTAGAATTACAATATTTTCTTTCTTGAAATATATGCAATTACCGTAATTAAATGATTCGAGTCCGAGTTCTTTAAAAATTAGCTTTAATTCCTGTTGCCATTCGCGACCACTTTGATGCCATTTAAGCCATACAGAGAACGTTTTAGTTTACAAACTTTAGTACCTACTTGAAAACCTTTTGGCTGCGACATATAAATATTATGTTCCAATCTGCCGTATAGATATGCTCCGTTGACATCAATCTGGTAATGAAACCATTTTAGGTAACTCACAAAAATCGCGAAAAATAGTCTAATAACCAAAAAATCTACTATCGAAGAAAAAACTTCCTCATTATCTATTCCTTCAATTTGTCTATGACCGGCCGCAATTAGCCGAGCTCGACAACGTATAATACTACCTTCTGAACTTCGCTTTACGTCGTAAACCCACCGGTTACCGATAACTTTCATATCCTCGGTACGATCTACTAATTCCCACACGTCTCTATTTCTCAACTGTTTGAGTTCGATGTTTATGGCCTTGATCCAATCTTCTTTCTCGGGCGATGACGTAGCTTCTTCATAGTTCTTTGGTAATACGATATCGACGCTCCGTGCTCCTAGTCATGCATCTTCAAATTCTGGATCTCCGAATTTTCTCCTTCACTATATTTTTCTCTATTCAAGTCTTCTTCTGCCAATTTTTGCACAAGCGGTAATTTGCCCTTTGTTTTAAAATCAAATTCGTTGTAATCGATGTTTAAATTTTCTCGTCCACAATATTTTACAATGTCATTCATTGACCGCATTCGTTCCTTTGGATGCGTTGATGGATAATAAAAAAAATTCTGTACGTGATCCATCTTTTTTAGTATTGACGACTCTTGACCATGTCAATTCAGGTTTCTGTACCTCCTCTTCTATTCTATTTTCTTGACTTTCCCCTTCATCATCGTCAGAGTCTTGGCTGTCTTGAAACGTAGATTCTTCATAAATAGGCCCCAGCTCGCTCTCCGCTTTGGAACCTCTGAATACGCCTTCTTGGAATCGAACGTGAATCGATTACCTTCTTCTCTTTCGGTATCCAAACTCGATATCCTTTAGTATTCTGAGCATAGCCTATCATGTATCCTTCCACAGCCGTTGGCTCTAGTTTCGATCTCTTGTGTTTCGGAACATACACATAAGACTTAGATCCGAAAACCTTTAGGTGATTCGAGATTGGTATCCGTCCGGTCCACAGCTCGTTTAGCGATTTTCCTTTTAATGCACGGTGTATAGTTCTATTCTTCAAGTATGTTATTGCCTGAAGTGCTTCTCCCCAAAGACTTGCTGGTATATTAGAAGAGATTAACAATGCTCGGACGCCGTTCATTGCCGTACGTTTGTATCGTTCTGCAATACCATTTTACTCCGGACTGTACGTTGAGGTAAGTTCATGTTTAATTCCGCGTTTCTTAAACAAATTCTTAAATTCTGAATTAACAAATTCTAATCCATTGTCCGTTTGAACGGCCTTCACCGTTGCTCCTGACTGTTTCTCTATTTTGTCTAACCATTCATTGAAAGTTTCGAATACTATTTTCTTATTATTTATCGGAAATGTAAAAACTTTTCAAGTGAAGTCATCAATGATTAATAGGAAATACCTGCTTCCTCCGGCCGATTGAACTGGGGATGGTCTCCATAGATCCATGTGTAATCTTTCTAATTTTTTCGTCGTAGATCTCTCTGTTGGCTTGAAACTCTAGTGGATTTTGCCAGCGGGCAAACTTGACAGAACTCCTTTTCTCTTGTCAATTCCACTCCTTGAACTGCTCCTTTTCTTACCATATTATCGAGATCTTGAAAATTAACATGTCCCAATCTCTGATGCCATAGATTCCTATTATTCGTATCCACAGCTAGACAACTATAATTTTTCAAGACTGGAACAACAAAGAAGTTATTTTTCAATGGTGCATCACATATAATTTTCCAATCTAGGTTGAATAGCCTTGCCTTATCATCTGAGAATACCAGATGATGTTTTGCTGCTACTATCTTTTTATCAGAAATTAAATTTTTCTTAAAATCAGGTCTGTACAGCACGTCTCTCAGTAGAATATTCGTAATCGTATCTTCATATTTGACACTGATGATTACATTTCCTATGCCATTTATATTGCTTGTTAACCTTTTATCTGCAACATTCGCTTTGACAATGGCTTAAAATCTTGAAATAAGTCCTTGTCATTGCAAAAGTGGCCCCTGAGTCAATTACCCATTCCGATAAATCCGGATTGCCACTCATCATTGCTGACGATAAAAAAGTTGTGTCTACTTTAGCTCCTTTCGGTTCAATTGAGTCCTCTGATTTTTTCTTCTTATTTTGTTTGACCAGTGACCAGCTTTTCCACAATTTTCTGTAGGTTTTTTCTCCGTTGGCCCCTTACCTTGCCTGTTGTTATTTTTCTTCTTGAACTTCTCTTTCACAAGCATTGCATTATCGACTTGAGTTATTTCTTGGTCATTTACTTTCTGTCTTAAACGACCCTCTTCTGCGATTAGTGCCTTTTCTATTTTTTTACATGTGAAATTTGAATCGTCCAGCTGGTATAACGATTGGACAATACCATCATATTCGCTAGGTAAATGTAATATGTCGAATGTCAACGTTAAATCAGGATGGATGTACCCTGTTTCCTTGAGTTGAATGACTATATTTTTCAATTTGGAAATATACGTACCCATAGTACTAGTCTCTTGATTATATCTAATTTTAGATAATTTTGCTAACAGACTTGCCCTTGATTTTGGTTCAAAATTCTCTTTTAGTTTGTCCCAGGCTTCTTTAGGTGTCTTCGCAGTACTGATTAACTTTTCGATTTCTTCGTCCACATGCAGGAGAATACTTGCTAAGGCTCGATTTGTTCTTCCTATCCTAACCTGATCCTTTTCCTTAGCCATAGAATTTTCTGGTAATTTCATCTCTGTTCCCAAAGCGAAATCCAAGCAATCATCCTTCAATAGTAGAGCTCTTATTCTTTTCACCCAAACTGCATAATTGGACGTGGTTAGCATCGAGACGGAGTCGTTATTTTTAGTCACACTCGTCATTTTAACACGGATTTTTATCGAACTGGTTCTCTTAAAAATCTTTTGAGATTTTTAAGAGAACCAGTTGCGACCACGTGGCCCATAACCTGTAAGAATCTCACATGTTCAGTATGAACTTCAAATCTCTTCTTCTTTCTCAAGATTATTTTTATTTTATTTTGCCCCCAAAAAATAAGTCTTTATTTAATAATGTGATGTAAAAAAAACCAGTTCCTAGAACAAACAAAAAATGTATATAGATTAGTGAATTTAACTATTTCGCTATTTCACGACTGACTTTCTTTTTCCCTTTTCATTTTTCTTTTTGAATACATAGTTGAGACAAATGCCTTTATTAATAATAATATTACTTACTGACTATTTAATCTGTCTACTATTATTTTATCACGCTCGCATCACATCATCTCTGTTCGCTCGCTCAAATGGGAAAGAAAAATGTCGTTCAATATCTTACTTAATTGCACGCACACATGGTGCGAGAAGAAAAGAGGTGTTGCTCGGTCGATAAAACCTAACCAGTAACTTAAGTGTCAATTTTTCTACACTATACTGTGATTTTTACGCTTACTTTGAAACGACCGTAGTTTTTACGCGGCTTAACTCGTCGGATTCAGGGATGAGAATTTAGGTCCGGGAGAAAGAAAGACGTCGTGAATAATTGTTTAAAATAAAAGGCAAAAATATATTCTTAAATCAATAAAACAAAATACAGAGTTAGGTAATTAGTTACAGATGTGGCGTGAGTTCGCTGGATCTGTCGGGCGCTATAGCTCGGTTTTATCGGACGGCGTGGTGCGACACGGTAACCACGGTAACCGCGGATCGCAACGGCGCGGATACGTTCGGTGCACGGGTGGCAAATGGGCGCGTCGCTATGGGGATGTGTCGTTTTGGCGGATGCAGAGTTTCGGCGGGGCTGTTTCAGCCGAGTCTGGTACGGCGGCGGATATACAAGCGTTTTCGGAAAGCGCGGGGGCGATCTTAGTCAGCTATGCGGTTTACAAGTAATTAATCGGTGGCGGGAACGCGTGAGCATGCGGATACAGGTAATACGTGACTACGCGGAAGGTATTACAATGCGGCGGTAGTAATAATCGAATCCGCGGGAACGCGTGAGTACGCGGATACAGGTAATACGTGAATACGTGGAGTGGTAGTATAACGTGGCGGCGGTAATAATCGAATATGCGGAGATAATGAATTAATCGGTAAGATGTAAATACGCGTAGAAATAAGACGGCGCATGGGCGGTACATGTTGCCTATGCCGGTATGCAATCCCCCCTTAAGATTTCGGCGTCGGTCTGGACGGGAAAGTCCGTCGACGCATAAGAGACTACCCGGTGCCGGGTGATTCCGGTAGTTCGGGGGGAGACACCTCGCCCTTAAATCAGCAGGAGTGGTCTTGATCGGCCGGACTACTTGTGGACACACAATAGGGCAGGGTCGTCTGCCGCAAGGTCTCCGATCGAGGTGACGGTAGGAAGACTGGACGGTCGTGTGTTCACGAGCCCGGGAGGGTGTACCCTGCCTTGGTTCGTTCGGTCTCTGGTGGAGCGGACGAGACGAATGATAACCAGAAGTGGCTCACTCGCTGAGAATATTTGACTTTAAGGCCTCGTGCTAGCCTTTTTATATTCGGATAACGGGGTTCCTAACGAGAACCTTCGTTTAGTGGGGGGTTAACGGGTTTTTGCATTTCGGCGAGGGAGCTTCTAATGGTACTTTCTGCGCGCGCTGCGTGTGCGCGTCGCTCGCGCTTCGGCGCTCGCCGACCGTAATCGTGTTCGGCGGTGGACGGCGCGCTTATGCTTTGGCCGCCGTCGGAGCCGCTTGGTGTCGGTCGGCTCGTATGCCGTAGCGGCTAAGTCCCGCGAGGGACTTTGCTCGCGCACGCTCTGGAATACTTAAAAAATGTGGAGCGCAATGTGCTCCGATCCCCGCCTGACGGGTGTTCGGTCAGGCGGTGGTTGACTGATGGACGCCGGCCATATAGTAACGATACGTGAGTACGTATCGTTACAACTTTACCGTTTTAGACAAGATGGTTGTAAGCAACTTACGGTAAAATCGTTACTCCTACTCTTACTTCTTACTCTTACTCTACACTTACTCTATGTATTGTAGACCACGCTTCACAATGCACAAAAATTCTATGGTGGGCGGTCACTCGTGTTACAATAGTTTTTCTCATGCTTGCCTTATTGGGTTCCGTTGTCACGACAGATTTGGGGAAGGAGCGATCCTTCGTACACGTTTAGTCTACGGCTCCTTGCGGGGCCCGTAACAATTGAAACGCGAACGTGTTTTAAATTCGTGGCAGGTGAATCTAACCGCGGTTAATCATATCTGGGACGGATAAGATGCCAGTCCCGAGAGCGCTCGGGAGAGACGGAGAACTCTCTAACTTTTCGTGTTTGATACTGCAAGGAAAACGTCGAGGTGCGATTGGCACATGGACATAGCGCACGCTTGTGTTGTGTTCCCCTCCCCAAGAGTACCGTGGTGCTAGCGGCCGAAAACTTGCAGTACTGGACTGCGGTTTCAATAGTCGGAAACACCGGGAAGAGATGTCGTTAACGATTCCAGAACTCTCACTTCTGGAATCGTTAACGACAACGAGGATACTGGCTTGCCGAAGCTAGTGATGACGTCCGGGAATTACCGCGGCAGGGGTGGAGAGCGCTCTCACCACCCGTGCATCGGAAGATTCAAGTGAAGCTGTATCGTTGAGGATTGTCAGCGACAGCGAACGCTCTTGCCGGGCAATCTCAAGCCGGACTCGCTTCGGATTCTCGGTCGGCGGCTTAGCTCTGAAGACGATGTCTCGGCAACTAGCTCGCGACTTCGGATGTACCTCATCTCCGCAGAATCGGCTTTTTATTCGGTTTGGACTTAATTACCGCGCATGATGAGGTAATTAATCGGCGGCACAGACGCACGAGATTCGGTGCGGTAGGGTAGAGAAAATGGGGTCTCGATGCCGTGCCGTGTTCGGCCATTTTTGGCGCGCTCCTAGTTCGCCTGAACCTTAGCCGCGCGACAAGATCTCCACTCCGATTTTCAGAGAGCATATGGTTTAAGAAAATAAAGAGACGCACCGCGTCTTTGTTCATCGCCTGAAAATCGTCGGGTGGCATCTGGCTGATATTCACCGGGAACGATGCAATTTCGGATGTTACAAAAATTTTATTACATTTTTTTTAATTGCATTGATGGGTTTTGTAAAATTTCATATCTAAAAAATTAATACTATTAATCGATTCCTTTTATAATTCCAACATCTAAAAGTATTAAGGTAAAATCATCGAAAAGTGAATACTTTATGGGATATTTCATATTTTATATTAAAAAGTCATAATAAAATTTAAAATATCTTGAAAAGCACTTAATGAAAAGGTACTTCATTATAATGTTTTGGAAAGCTCTCAAGATAAGCTATCAGAATATACATAAAGAAAGAGGAGGTTCCATTAAAACAAATTAAATTGACTTTTATATGACCTTGACAGAGGAGGACATATGAACTTGACCACCTATGGTCAAGTTCATACTGCCGTCAAGTGCATCTTTTTAAGCTTTACAACGTTTATCTAAAACATTTCTCTCTAAAATACACAGTTTCTGAGATATTTGACCGTTTCCGGACTTTTCAAAAATTGTATATATGTCATGGTCAAAGCCCGTAGCGCGGGCGTTCCTAGGATTGACTGGTCAATGCGCCGAACAACCAAGCGTTCTGTTCAAAGTCCGAATAAAGACAGGGTGTTCTTCACTGGTAATATTTCCACATGGGTTTGCAACTTCCACGCGAAGCTACTTCCACCTCATCCGCCCCGTGTGGCGGGACGAAGCTAAGTCCACGTTTGTACGGTTCCACATGGGTTTGAAACTTTCCACGCGAAGCTACTTCCACCCCACCCGCCCCGTGTGGCGGGGCGAAGCTAGGTAATTCGGACTTTGACCAAAACGCTTGGTTATTCCGCGTATTGACCAGTCAATCCTAGGAATGCCCGCGCTACGGGCTTTGATCATAACATATACATATTGTATATATTGCAGGGAAACTAAATGTTTTGGCGGGCCAAATGTAAAATTTAAAGTTTACCGTGGGCCGGAGCAGCGAAATTTAGAACTCATGTTTTTGCCTTCTTTGTATTACCCAGGAATCACCACGTCGAAGTGAGACAAATCGATTTCTGAGGGCACGGGCGTGAGTTATTTTTCATTTCTCCGTGGATTAAGCTTGGACGTCGTGGGCCGGATCCGGCTCGCGGGCCGTCAATTACGTATCCCTGATATATTGTATATTGCATTATATATTGCATTATATAATGTGCCCTAACAGCACATGATATTATTCGAATATTCTATATTCGTACTATAAATATACGTCATGTGCGTAAGGTACTGAGAAAATTCCTGTAATATCTCTTATAGTATATTATTTCATGGATATCCCTAGAATATACTTGTATATCTTTAAGATCTACTTGTAATTCAGCGATTTCTGCATAAGTTCCTCTCACGCCGCTAGGAGTCGCAAGGATTATACGCTTTCTCGTTAAGTCCATTTGGTGGATTATATAAAGAAGCTTGTAATATACACCTTTCAATTGATCAAAACATGACTTTTTCGCACATGTTCTTTGAGTGTAACCTGAATATAACACCTATCACGTGGAAATAGATACTCTTATTATATAATTCAGGCAATAAATTTTGGAACACAGCTTTAATAGCATTGACAAATAATATCATTCGAATATTCTGTACTCCAACTAAATGTACTGTTGTCATACAGAATATACTCAGAATGTTCTGTAAATATCTCTGATACATACTAATAGATATTCTCAGTATATACTACGAATTAAAATAGACGCTCATTAGAGCATTCTCAGTATGTACTCAGTATATCGTAGTATACATCTCGAATATTTTCAGAATATACGCAATATACTATTGTTTTGTATTGATATTTTCTGAACGTTCTCAGTATCTCTTTGTGCTGTTAGGGTATGCTCGCGCGTGCGCGTGTTGTGTATGTGCGTGTGTAAACGCACGCGCGCACATGCATGCGCACGTGTTGTGTGTATTCGCATGCCTATGTATGGAGAAAAAGAGATACGTACATGCGTATACAGGGTGAATCTTAATGGATGAATCAGCTTTTTACCATGGGAGCTGGATTACTGACTCTACTAACACACATATTTATATCACACTTAGGCATTTAGTAAACACATATGGTTATCATCAATGTATTAGTTTAATAAATTATAATTGCAATCGGTAACTTAGCTCCCATGGTAAAACGCTGGTTCATCCATTAAGGAATCCCAGAACATTCTTGACAACACTCGTAAGGAAGTGAAACGGAAATGAACAAAAAGATCCCATACCATTACAAAGTATTGATTACACAGCCACACCAAAAAGTGGTCTGTGCGGTGGACCAGACCAGTATATCCTTATGTACTTTGACCCATTGGATTCGAATCCGAAGTCAGAATTGTCAGTTGAGGTCAGGTTTCAGTTCTACAACCTAACCCTAACTAACCTCATATCTAGTACTCATTAGCTCAAATCTGAGCTTTTACGCGTGAATAACGTATACAATCTCTTTTTGTGTGATATCGAGTTCTCTTATTCTTGAAAGATCTGTGCAACAGTTGTTTTTTACGTTTTCGTCCTCTGTTAGGTATATCACACACGAGTGAGATATACCTAACAGAGGACGAAAACGTAAAAAACAGCCGTATCACACATGAGTGAGATATACCTAACAGAAGACGAAAACGTAAAAAACAGCCATTGCACAGATCTTTCGAGAATAGGAAAACTTGATATCACACAAAAAGAGATTGTATACGTTATTCACGCGTAAAAGCTCAGAATTGAGCTGATGAGTATTGGATATGAGATTAGTTAGGATTAGGTTGTAAAAATGAAAGCTGACCTCAACTGACAATTCTGACTTCGGATTCGGATTCAGTGGGTCAAAATACATAAGGATATACTGATCTGGTCCGCCGCACAGACCATTTTTTTGTGTGACTGTGTTACTCAAAATCTAACAAATAAGAACGCATTAAGGTGCTATAAAAAAACTCGATTCGCTTCTCATAGTTTCTCTCTCAAGCGCTTTTTTCATCTCAACGCGCTCTCTTTCGTGCGATTTTTAACATTTAATATTTCAATTAATGCGAATGCAACAAAATGGATGTAGGACTTTTTTATTCACCTCAAGCGTCCTTCCTCGTGCGTTGTCAAACATTTTGGGACATCCTATAGATAGATGAATGACCGGATAAATACGCCTATCAGTTTTAAAATATGAAATACTCTTTAAAACATCAAAGAAAAAAATACTAAATATTGGCATATGATATAACTACCTCGTGGAAAGAAAATAATGCCTCAATCTAGAAAATGTCACGTTTGGCACGTGAATAAAAAAAAAGGAGAAACGAGCTATTTGAGTAAAGCTTTTGAATGATATTTGGTCTAACAACAAAAAAGTTACGTCTAATAAAAAAGAAGTGACAGGGAAGGCAGTGCATACACCCAGTGGACTATATGAATAGTGTGCATATTATACAGTAGGCGTATAAACAAAACAATATTTAAATATCTCGATTTTAAAATATTTGAAGAAGTGAAGAGAAAGAAGATAAAAGAGATCACATGTCGCTCGAAAAGTCAGATGAATAAAAATTCATGTTTGGATAGACAAATAAATATGTAGAGTAAGAAGAAACATATATGCGTATATCGCGTACACATTAAAGATAAAAATTAGTTTAGGTTTTAATAATCACATGTAGTCAAAATTTCAATATTACGGACTCGACAGCCCATTGGTGTATGTAGTGCCGCCTGAAGAAAAACATTAGTGATCGTAAATACCTTCGTAGTACAAAAGCAACACTCGAATTCGCTAGGTATTTCATCAATTTTCTCGAATTTTCTGCTGTCTTTTTTTTCTTCATCCTACAAAAGGTCACACACATATTTCGTGTTTTATTTTTCATAAATAAACATTCTTCGCTTCAGAAACGACCGAAATGTTTTATAGCTCTATTCTTTTAATCTTTAAGATTTCCTTTATTTTTTCCTTCGTGGTTCTTTCAATTGAAATCTAATGCTAGTGGAACAATTCGATCGATTCAGGAACGAGCAAAAATATTTCAGGCTTAATATCATCATAAAAACAAGATAATATATAATCACGTTGAGTCAGAGAAATATCAAGATTATAAAGCTAAAAATATTTATCAATAATAATGAAACAAAAGATCAGATATACTTCTCTATATATACAGAATGAATACATTTGAGTAATAATTTTTTATCTCTTTATTAGTTATTTTTGCATACGTTTAAAAAACTGTATTATTTTAAATACTTTGACTGAAGAACAAAATACAATTATAAACAATTATAAACAAAATATACATGAAAAAAAATTGAGAATACTTTTTATATGCTAAAAATTGAATTATTTTTAAACCTAAAACTGAGTGAAAAATCATTCTAGACAAAAAATTAAAAGCATTTTAATACTTGAAGTTTCAATTTTAATGTTCTTTCAACAAAAATTTAAAAAATTTCTTTTTTAATCAAATGAATCAAGACCATATAATGATATACAATCAGATAAATAAATAAGTCAAAATAATCAGACTGAATCTTTGTGTCTAAATCTTTGCGCCTATTATGCTGCTTGAATTTATGTACATTTTTATATTTTTAGTGAAATTACGCGCTATTAACCCTTTAACGGCCAAATGTACACGTTTTGTACATTATTTTCAACGCAATTTCTGAATAGGAACTAGGGGTCAGAAAAATTCCGCAAATGTTATTTTTAATGTTTTTTTGAGTTGCTCTTTCAAATGTCGCAACGCAAATCGCTGAAAAATGCAATGCAAAAAAGGTACAAGCTTTTTTCTGAAAATTCGAAAACTTTTTGTTTCTGTTTGAAACGACCTGTCTTTTTTCGCGCGGACAAGCTCGTCGGTGTTCCCGGGTTGCGATTGAAGGTCCGTGGAATAAAGGAGACAAGATATACAATAAAATAAACTATATATTCTTAGATAGTAATTTCATACATGTAGAAAGGGTTCCGGCGAACATGGATTTGGTGCGTGTGTCTCAGGCTCTCAGGCCGGCGTGAGTGACGCGGCGGTTTGCTGACGCGTGGCTCGTTGCCCCTAACAACGGCGTTCAGCCCGCGGTGATGCCGACGTTTTATTCTTGCGGCGCGGGCGATCAAATGATCGAGGTATTTCCGCGGTGGGTATACTTGATCGGTCGCGATATTTGAAGTGAACAATCGTAATATTTCGGCGGCGCGTCTAAATGAACAATCGTGATATCGTAATATTTCGATGGCGTGGATAACATGAACAATCGTATAATTAATCTAATCGCGATATTTCTTTGGTACGGAAAATGAATCGAGCGCGGTGAGGGTGCAGACTCGGTGTCTGGCANNGTATCCGGACTAGCGGTGGATACTCGGCGTCGAGAGCCTACCCGGGGCCGGGTGTCCCGGTAATTTGGGGGGAGGGGTACCTCGCCCAGTAAGCTAGGAAAGTGCCGATCGGCCGGACTACCCGTGGGTTCACGGTAGATGCGGGGGTCCCGCAATCTAGTCGCCGCTCGGTGAGACGGTCGGGAATTCGGACCGTGCCGGGAAGGCCCGGTACTGGTCAGGAGGATTGGAGGGACGAGTGAAGCCGGAGCTGGTGGCGGCTTGACTCGCCGGGGAGATCTAATTCGGCTTTTCGGTGTCGGCCTTTTTATACCCGTAATAACGGGACTCGTAACGGTACTTGACCGTTTTGCGTAATCGGTGGGGGAAAGCCTAACGGTATTTTGGCGCGTCGGGGTGCGCGCCGTTCGGGCTTCGCCGGCGTTGTTCGGTCGGGTCCGGCGGCGGCTTGGCGCGCTTGCGCTTCGGGCGTCTTCGTCGTTATTCGGTCGTGCTCGGCCCGCTGGCCGTCGTGGTTCGATGTGCCCGTGCTTCGGGCGTCGCCGGAGCCGCTCGGTCGAGCTCGGTCGGCTGGCCGTCGCGACTCGGCACGCCCGTGCTTCGGGCGTCGCCGGGGCCGTTCGGCCGCGCTCGGCTTGCCGGTTGTCGCGGCTAAGTCCCGCGAGGGATTTCCGCCGGTTCGCGAGATGAGTGATTAAAAAAAGGTGGGCGCACCGCGCCCTTTCATCCCCGCAGGACGGATGTTCGGTCCGGCGGTGGCCGACCGATGGTCGCCGGCCATGTAGTAACGATGCGGCCATTCCACATCGTTACAACTTGAAACAACGCAGCTTTCATTGTCGCCTCGTCCACCTTAGCTCTGCTAGTTTTGGTTTTTTCTTTTGCATTTGAAGTTTTGTCCATCTTGAAAAGACATTCAATCTTCTTATAATCTGCCAAGATAGAATACCAAAATAGACCACACATATAGATAACGCTATAACCTATTTTCTGTATGTCTAGCCTATGTCACAAGGTATCCCACACAACACTGGACACATTTATTGCAAAATTTATATATTTAATGACTTATAATTGTTTTATAATGTATATAATACGTTTTGTAACGAACTAATCTACAAATACATGCGTACATACTTAGGTTATACGCACCGCAGCGATAAATATTACAAAAAGTTTAGGAGACAAAATATTTTTTTAAGTATGGTCGAAAAAGATTCTTACCTGTATTTTTTTTACTTATTGTGTTAATCCCTCTTTTAGATTAATATAATCTCAGTTACACATAAATAAAGCATAACCACAGATAAAATTGCACATAAAGCGAACACTTCGCAAAATAATTGCAATGTAACACTGTTACCTGTGTCACAAGGTAGCCTAGTCTCCCCTACAAAGGGTGTTGTACTTTACCGAGGATCATAATTTGGAGGTTCGAAATAAGTGGTGAGACCTGTATTGCTCTATAGGTGTTTCCTTTATTTAATATACACTCCTCAAAAAAATTAAGGGGACACCCGAAACTTACTCAAAAACTAGGCAAATTTCAAACAGTTGTAACTTTGTTAAAAGTTATCGGAAAGCAAATAAAAAAAACGCATTTTAAAGCTTGAAATCTCTACTTTTGAACGAGTTATATGATTTTTACGTTTTTATTATTTTTGTAATTTTTACACACCGAAAACGACAAGCTGGACAAAATGAAAAATTTTCTTGTCATT
>VBVR01004358.1:0-14646 GCA_011638315.1 Tetramorium parvispinum
ACACCATATTTTGTCTCGTCAGAAACTATCGATATGCAAAATTTGATTCATTTCTGAGAGGTGACTGATCCGGTTCACGCGGAATGGCCCATATGCAAGCAAACACGCTATTCGGATTCAGCTTTCTTAAGCTCCTAAGAATCTCATAAAAATTTCATTACTGGAAGAATTAATCTGTACTAAATGTCGAAAAATAGCATTTTTCGTACTTTGAGGTTAAGTTATCTCAAAAACCTGATGTGATGGGCTAAATCGGGCAACGGATTCGAATTCAGCGACCCAAAATCTATAAGAGTCCTCTATTCTGCTTGCAGTTAATTTCCGAAAAATTTTTTTTGTGGTCCTGTGTAATTACCATATATTTCTCTAATAAAGAAGTTCGCCTATTTTGGGCCATCCAGTCATAAATCATATATAATTTGTAGATAATACTATAATATTTAAGAAAAAATAGTTTTAGATCTTCAAACTCCCACCGAAATTAATTCTGGCCTTGTAAAGATGTCATTTTATTAATTTAATAGCTCATTATCAGAATTGTCCAACATGACAATGTAATTGCTATGCTCAGAAAGTGTCCATATGTTATTAGGAAGGTATTTGACATATTATGGATAACAAATAACATGATATGGGCACAGTAGTTACAAAACGAGCATCATTCTTACAAGTAGTAATATTCTTTAATAATAATATCTTTTTGTCTACATCATTTTTCTATAATGTAGACATGGTATTGTGATTTATGAACATACCTCTGAATTGTATTCGAGCTTTAAGAAATATTGAATTAACAATATCGATAATAGTTAGCCAAATCATCAGCTCGTATATCATGGTTGAGTCCTATTTGTATTCTATTCTGTACCGTCCTGGGCTACATGTTCTAGCCTACAAATATTTAGCCAAACAAGTAAGTGCGTAAATTAAAAGAAAAAAAATATTCAATCGAAAAATTTTCAACATTTGTTTGTTATCACCATCACAACGGGGAGATATCCTAGATGCAAAAAAAATCTTTAGAAGAAAATTATAATAAAAACATGAATTTTGGGAATTACGTTCAGGTATAGAATAAAAAATCATTTGTTGATTGCGTGAAAACATCATGTAAGCATACATAATAAAATAAAGACACTTAAGATGAATAATACAGAATAAAATTCAGCCGTGATATAGGAGCTTCGCTATAATGATTTCACTATGATACTGTTAATACAATATTTCTTAAAGTTAGCATACAGTTTAGACTTATTCATAAAACATGATACCATGTCTACATTATAACTAGACTGCGGATATATATGCAAAAACATTTAATTAAATTTTGCATAAAATGCATATTTTGCATAAATTGTATATTGGAAAAAATCGAGCATATTATTAACACAAAATGCATATTTTGCATAAATTTTACATATTCCATGTACTTTTCAAGTACCCAGAGAGCAAACTATCGGCCGACAGAGTACATTCACGTCTGTGCACAGACATGTCGGCATATTTGCAGCATTTGAGTCGGCGAATGAGGCACATATAAATAGCACGGTTGCCTGACAGATTGTAACGAAATTTAAAATATCTCGAAAAGTACTTAACAAAAATATACTCAAATATAGTGTTTTGGAAAGCTCTCGAGATCAGCTACAAGAATATGTAATAAAAAATAGGGAGTGCCATTTAAAAAAATTGAGGTAATCTTCACGTGACTTCCAAATGACTCTTCAAGGTCAAACCAATGGCACTATCTTATAGCCCTTGCGAAACCATAAAATACATGTCTGAACCATTTTTCTCTAAAATGCTTTATTTTTGAGATATTCGACCGTTTCCATACTTTTGTGACACCCTGCATATATATACATATATTATGTATATTATATATATACACAATTCCGTACCCTTATTACTACATAAATCCAACAAGGTTTGTCAGTACTGTGACGGCAAGTCATGTTACAATCTGTCAGGCAACCGTGCTATGTATGGGTCATTCCATGTCAACCGGATCACCTGCACAACCAGAATTTAACGCAATGAAAAAAAATAAATTGAGGTTCAAATGTTCCGTAAGAGAATAAGCTTTTGAAATTCGAGTGGCGTTTTTTTAATTTCAAAATGGCGGATCCAATATGACCAACGGAAATTGAAAAAAATTGAAATTTTTTCTAAAATTTGATATATAAGGGTTTTTGAGGTTGCTGATTACGAATCTGCCATTGGTTTTTCAAAATTCAAAATGGCGGATCTAGTATGGCGGACAGAAATTTAAAAAATAGTTTAATTTTGAAGATAATATATATCCGGGTTATTCAGGTGATTGATAATGAATTTAAATTCAATTTTTCAAAATTCAAAATGGCGGATTTAATATGATTGACTTTTAAAATGTTTTAATATTTTCAAGAAATTCGTATCTAAGTGTTCTTGGGGTCGCTGATTACGAATCTGCCATTTTTCAAAATTCCAAATGGTGGATCTAAAACGGTCAATAAACATTTTGAAATACTCTAATTCTTTATGAAAATGGTTTCTAGTATTCATTACAAAAATTTACATAAAATATTTATGTTAATTTTTGTGATTAATATTCATGAATCAATCTAAAACTTTATCCTTTTTTGTTGCAAATTTTTTTAGACAACCGCTCTCAGCCAATCCCAGAGACACGAACGAGGAAAGTTGGCGGTTGTAGTCTCCATTTTTGTTTTTTTTTGTATTTTTGAAGTTTTATATTTTTTGTATTTTTAAAGTTTTATATATTTTTTTGTATTTTTGAAGTTTTGTATTTTTTTGTATTTTTGAAGTTTTATATTTTTTGTATTTATCAATTTTTTGGAGAATTCTTGACTTTTTTTGAAAACTCGTGGCTGAAACGGTTAAGTTGTCAACCATATTGAATCCGCCATTTTGAATTTTGAAAAATTGAATATAAATTTGTTATCAATAACCTCAGTAACCCGCATATATATTATTTTCAAAATTAAACTATTTTTTAAATTTTTGTCCGCCATACTAGATCCGCCATTTTGAATTTTGGAAAACCAATGGCAGATTCGTAATCAGCGACCTCAAAAATCCTTATATATCAAATTTTAGAAAAAATTTCAATTTTTTCTAAAATTTCCGTTGGTCATATTGGATCCGCCATTTTGAAATTAAAAAAACGCCACTCGAATTTCAAATGCGGCAAAAATTGGGCACAGCTTATCAACATATATAAAGTAAATTTCAAGCACTATGTGCTGATGCAATATGTCGACAGAATACATATTGAAATTGTATGAAACCTGCTGTCATAACATAGCAGCAGAATATCAGCCAAAATCAAACTTATTTGCAAGCACACGGCAGAAACGCAATAGAAATGCAGCATGCTCTGCCGACATATAATGATATTTTATTTCACAACATTTAAATGTAATTCTTTCATTATCGCTAGATGGCGTGATGAAAAGTAAACTAGAAAGTAAAAACGACACACTGAAATATGATACTGAAAAATATATACCCTAATAGCCAAATGCTATCAGAATGCTGGCAATACTTATGCCAGCAAATCGAAGTATGAATATTGAGCAGATTTTTATTCACTGCGTCTGCATTAAGCTTATTTTCTGGCAATACTATCTGCTGCCACAACGTAACAGCAGAAACGCAGCAGAAATGAAGCATGGCGTGCCGCCACAAGGTGACATTAAAAACGCAACTAATATTAAACAAAGCCAGCAATATCAGTTATCGACAGCAGATGAGGAGCAGAAATCGAGCATGGTCTGCTGTCACAAAATAACACCAAAAACACAGCAGAAATGGCTATACACATGCATGCATGTATTGTTTAATATTAGCTGCATTTTTAACGTCTACGTAACCCGTAGGCATTATGCCTACGAGCGGCGGTTTTGAGCTGTAATTGTTCTCCTGTTTTTTGCCATTTGCAGAAAACAACTCCTCGCGACCTTGGAAACGATGACGCTGGGCGATCGTATCTCGGCACGCGCTTGCATTTGACAGTAGACTGGGTTAAATAGGTGATTTTTAATCATTAATAACTTTTTAGTTATTACGAAAATTGTAAAATGGTACAGGACTTTTCGACTCAATTTAGTCCGCTCTACCTGCTCACGAAAATTGTGTCTACAATTCTGGGACACCGTGTATATGTATATAGAACTAATCGGATCACATTTTTTTTCTTCCTGATAAGTATTTGATTAGAATAGCGATAATAATGGTTTGCAGATGGTTCGTACGTACATTAGAAAATCAAATGGCGATTCATGGTGTCAACAAAACATGAAGGAAGCAATGGAGAGAGTGAAATCCGGAGGAATGATTATACGTCGGGCATCAGATATTTTTTATGTTCCTTACACAAGTTTGCAGGGGTGAGTTTCTCAAATCGTTATTAGGCACCGTGGTGGACATACAACTATAGATGAAGTGGCTGAAAAGAAATTTGCTGAACGCTTAATTTATTACTGCATCTCGAGGATTCGGTATTAAGGGTATAATGCCAGAACCAGAAAAGATGGCCATAGGCTATAATTTTTTAAATAATTGTTAAATAGTGCGTTTTTTAAATCATTTTTAAAGGCGATCGATATTTACAGTAATTTATGTGCGTGCATTATTCGAAATAATGATATTGTGAATATTATATCATGTTTTTACTTTTGACTACCTGCAAAGTTTTTTGTGTGTTCACTAAAATCTGCTGTAACATCGGATAAATTACAGTTAAAGTGTCGTAATCAATATTAGATACATAATAAAGGTATATAAATTGTAATGTGAATTATAATTTTTATTTCCGTTTTTCCTGTTTTTTTATAAATACTGTGATCATCATTCCCTTACAGTTTGGATAAGATGGCCCGTCTGGGACATTCCCGCTAGATATTGCCTCAAAATTTTGATAAGATAATGTAATAAGTTTTACATATTTTCAATTTGATATGTTGTAGACAGATGATTTTTGTCAATTATAGATATTACACTTTGCTACGTGTGGAAAAGCTAATATTATGACTCATTTTGTATCCCAATAACAATTTCTGAAGGGACAAATGTCGACAACAAATTCTGTTTGTCAATAGGTTGCAGATGTGAAACAAACTTTGACACTGAAAATATTGCGCGTACAATTCTAACAAAAATTTACCAATGCCGATTAACAGATTACTTAACAAAATGATGATGAACAGAGAGCAGATCTATCAACAGCGTTGACGAAAGATTGATGATAGACACCAAAGTAGCTTTGTATATTGCAAACTATCATCAAATTGCCCGAATAAATGCAACAGTACAAAGGTGGTTATAAGACACATCAGATTGACGATCAATAGCGTTCAGGTATGTCGAATACGTTGATGATAAATTGACGCCAAAAATGCAGCAATCTATGCCACTGTAGACGATTATGCGTGATCAGTGCGTGATTCGAAAGTCACCATTCGTCTACGCCGGTAGGTATCACATAAGACCTGTGACGTGACAGGGTCCGTAGCAAGGGCTCGCCTGACCGAGTAGGGTCACCGGGAGTCGGGATTGCACCTACGTAGGCGAGAGGGTGGTGATCCCGGGAGAGGTTCAGTTGGATACAGTACAATTCGACACGATGCAAATGGACACGTTGCAAATAGACACGATGTTTTGTACAAGGTTCAAATGGACACGGCTCATTTAGACATCGAAATTTTAGACACAGTGGCTTTTGGACATATAGAAAATAAATTTTGTTTGTACACCGTTCATATCGACACCGTTCATATCGATACCGCTAATTTCGACACCGCTCATTTTGACACCGTCCATATCAACACCGCTTATTTCGACACCGCTCGTTTCGACACAGTTCATATAGACACCGCTCATTTCGACACCGTTCATATCGACACCGCTTATTTCGACACCGCTTGTTTCGATACTTTTCATATCGACACTGCTCATTTCAACACAAAAATTGGTTAAGGTCAGGCAACCCCTCCCCTGGGGGGAGAGAGGTATGTACCCTATATTGTAGTGTTTGATGAGAGGAGTTCAGTAGTACAACTCTTTTTTGTTAACTCTCATTTGTTTGATCTTGGGAACAACGCGAAGCTACTTCCACCCCACCCGCCCCGTGTGGCAGGATGAAACTAGGCCCACGTTTGTACGGTTCCACATGGGTTTGCAACTTTCCACGTGAAGCTATTTCCACCCCACCCGTCCCATGTGTCGGGTTAAAGCTAGGTCCACATTTGTACGGCTCCACATGGGTTTGCAACTTTCCACACGAATCTACTTACACCCCACCCGCTCTCTGTGTTGGGGCGAAGCTAGGTCCACGAATGTACCCCCTGCATCCCGTCCACGCATTATTATTCAACCTCATTACTTTCACATAGGTTTACAACTTAATTCATTGTGACTGAAAGCGCGCAAAATTTAAGTTTTTCAATCTCGATTTTCTCGAGAAATATTATTCATACGGTGAAAATGCATAGAACGTAAAATGTGTGTTTCGATAAGATCTACTTTTATTTAAAACATTTTTCAAAATTTTCAATATTTGTTAAGATAAATATTAAAAATAATCATTTTTATGGATTTTTCATGGTTTTCGTCATGAAAATCAAATTTGCGGTAATTTTCACTATCATATTCGTAATCAGCGCGTCAAAATATGTAGATATTCATAGTCCCAAAAAATGGAGGCATGTCCTTTTCGGAAGTTTATCCCAATTAAAAATTTCTATGAATATGTGTCCTATTTGACTTTGTTTCAACGTTATAGCCATTTTTGTATTACAATTAGAGCTCTCGATCGAAACCGTGTTTTAGAATACATGGGTACATGGTACACGTGATACGTGAATGCGGATAACAGGCAAAATAATACAATAATACTCCTACACGTGTATTTATATTAGAGCCCTCTATTTCACATTTGCACACGTATCACGAAAACACGAAAACCAGTTGAACCACCGCGACAAGAGAATTCGTTGTTTATATCTTCACTGTTGCAGTATACTTTGTCGCCTTCTCGCTGTACGTATTTCTAAATCCAACTCTTCATTTTTAAAATAATTTTGAACAATTAGAATTGAATAATAACTCGTTTCGATCGAGGGCTCTATATAAATAAAATGTGTAGGAGTAAACCCGTGTATTATTTTGCATATTACCCTTACTTAAATGTCACGTGTACCCGTGGATTCCAAAACACGGTTTCGATCAAAAGCTCTATATGTATAAATACACGTGTGGGACGAATATAATTTTTTCTCGGGTATATTCTTCATATCTATTCAATAAAAGTCTTTTGATAAAAAAAAGAAAAAAGAATGAAAAAATTTTCTTATAGCTTTTGGAGTGTTCATGAAATAAATACACGTGTAGTACGTGAATTCGGGTATTACACGCGGGTACCCGATACACGTGTTTAAAAAAAATAAAATTAAATACACATGTATACGTGTACATGTGAAATTGGGAGCTTTAATTTCAATAATCCGTAACTGCTTACCTTTATAAAAGATGCTCGAAACAGCTACCCCTGACTAGTATGCAAGCTTGCAGTCGTTAGAAAATTTTGCAATCTTTCAAAAATTCCAGCTGTATATCGAATCTGTTGGCAAGCTTGTTGTATATGTGCTCAAAGTACTTCAACACTGAAAATGGGTGTCAAATATACAATTGTTTTCAAGTAGCCCCAGAAATTAAAATCAATAGGTTTAAATCTGAAGAACGAGCAGGCCAGGCAATAAGTCCTCCACGACCTATCCATTTTTAAGGAAATCTTTCGTCTAGAAAATATCTGGCTACTTGGCTAAAGTGAGGTGCACCGTCATGCATAAATCACATGCGATATACAACATCAAGTGGCACATCTTCCAATAGTTCTTCAACGACAATTTAAAACAACTTCACTTTGGATATCGCGTGGACTAACACACTGGAATCAGGTTTCGCGATTTGGGAAGTCAAGAGACACGAGACGTAAAGTTTTGATAGACAATATGAAACTTTTATTTCGATAAATGAAACAACATAAAATAAAGACAAAATACGAATAGCAAACTACAAGTAATTATTTACAACAAAAGATAAGTTTTACAACGGTCTCAACGGATTGTCGATCGGTGTTGCGGCGAAAGAACGCGTTATGCGCGGGTGGCGTCTCATCGTACCGTAGAGATATCGGCCGGGCCGTGGCAGTGACTGCCAAGAACGCTCGGCGGAGACAGAGTACGCTTTAATAGAACGATTCTATCCTCTTTTAGCGTCAGAGCTTTGGTCGGCGCGGAAATCGGACGGGAGGGTCAGGCCGAGAACGTTCGGCGGAGACAGAGAACTCTCTACCCCCTGATTTTCCGACTCTCCGAGAGAGGATGCCGTCGTGCGACGAGAGCTGACTCTGGAAAGAGTGCTCTTTCGGTACAAAACTGCCTTTTTATACTTCCTTCCAGATAGTTGGGGGAATTCGATGCGCAGTAGGGAATCTTTGCCGACGATCGCACACTCGGTAACACGTGCGATATAGAACAAAATTACGAACTCCGAACGTCACGGACCGTTCGGCAATATTCAGCGTCCTTCGATAGCGGTCAGTCTGGATTCACTGCGTAACGATATGCATATCGTTACAAATTCAATATAAATGTATGGGCAGGGATACTCGGTTACAATTTAATTGGATCTGTTTTTTTTATCAGAGATTAACAGATAAATTTTATGCAAATTTCTTAAGAAATCAATTAAATGAACTACTAAATCGATTAGATTTCTATTTCACAGACCGGGAGTAGCCATTTCGAGCACCTTCTCTGAAAGTAAGTTCTTTGAAAGTTGCGGATTATTGAATTACAAAAACGACTGTAGCTTTGAAACAAGATCAAATAAGACACATGTTTGTATGAACTTTTTTTCATTGTTTTTATGTCCCCTATCTACTCCTGAAGTGGGTCTCATATACTACGATACACCTTGTATATAGATTTTATAATCAAAAACTCGTATATAAGATGAATTTTAAAACTCTTGACACCAATCATGGGAAGATAGAAAGGATTGAAGTAAACAAAAATGTCCTGTACCATTTACAATATTTGCAATAATTAATTATCGAGTTATTAAATGTTAAAGTCAAATGAATGATAGCGCGCGGAAAGAAGCATTCGAGCCGCTGGGCTGTGCTTAGCTCGAGCGCTTCTCTCCGCGCACTATCATTCGTCTGACTTTAACTTGACATTTAATAACTTGATAATTATTACGAATATCACAAAATAGTACAGGACATTTTTGATTATCTCAATCTCTTCTATTCTTCCCATGACCGGTGTCAAGAGTCTTAAAATTCATCCTGTATATTCATCATAAATACAAAATATTGAAATATTGAAATAAATACGAAAAAAATTAATTTATTTTAACAATTTCATATTTATATATCAGAGAAAAATTATATCTTTTTATATATTCATATTATAATCCAAAATAATTACAATGAAAAAGTAGCTTTAAAAATAAATCATTTGTAGCTTACCTGATTGCTTCTACGAGATAATGCTTTGGCAGAGTCATCATTCATACGAGGATCAACATTTTCCTTCATTTGCACATCGGAACTGAACTTCGTAATCTTCGAATGTTTTTCTTTCATATAATCCAATTCCTTTCTATTACCAGTAAGAACTATAGCTTCCTTATTCGAATCATCAATATTTCTTTTTGGTTCACTACTACTGTCACTCGATGATGATACACTATGATTAGGAGGCGGTGAATCAGGAGGACTACCGATAAAGAACACTTTGTGAGTGCTAAGCTCAGAAGACACTGGTATTGTGGTATATCGTCTACCTGCATGGTCAACCATTATTGTTTTATATTCTGTGATAGAAGTTGAATATCTTCGCGATTCTTGTGTAGAATGTGCGTTGTTAGCCGATGAAATATATTGGTCTAATTTTTTGGATAATAATGTAGGTTGCAATTCTTGAACCGTTAATTTCGAACCACGACATTTAAATTCATTATTGCAATCTAAATTCGACTTACATTCCGCAATATACGTGTCAGGAACACCTTTGTTTTTGTCATTATGAGAGCCCGTTAATGTAGCATAAAACATTTGTGTGTAATCTGGATCTTGAGCGGAAAAAGGCCTTTTATACTTATGTTTAGAAAAAGAGTCATCAGTACAAACAGTCTGTATAGAATGGCGACGCTCCGATTTAATAGTATGTTTCTGTCTTGTTGTATCCAATAAAGTCGAGTCTTGTTTTTTGACAGATGTATCCATCATTAGTAATTCCTTAGAAAGAACACTCGACATGTTAGATTTTTTTTGATGACGTGAATTAGAATCGTGCGACGGTGAACTGTGTCGACTGCTTAAACATGATTTTTTCTTCGAGCAACTAGAGGAATTGTCGACTTTCATCAGAATTTGAGTCTGACACTGTGACATCTCTATGGTTGCAGACATATATCTTATTCTCGCACATTGTGATTGTAGTGGAGGAAAAGTCTGTTGTCGCGTAAGTTGTTTAGTTTGTGCACTATACTGATTATCTGGTTGCAGAACTGTATTCAATCTCGATGCCTCGACACTGCTGGTAATACTGGCAATACTTGTGTCTGGTAAGAGATTTTCTGCACTAACTGGTCTATCGACAACACTAACATTTGGTGATTCAATCATATTACTTTTGGAAGACAATAGAGACAACGAGCTTGGCTCCAATAAACTTTGATCTTCTATTTTACAGAATGAATCTTTTACTTTGGCTTGCTCGCTTGGCAAACTTTCTCTTCTATTGGTCTGATTTAAAGGTAAGTGCAATGATTTCGACACACTTAGAGGAACAGAATGTCGTCTACCAGCACGATCGAGTCCAACTCGTCCTGGCAGTGTCGGCATTCGCGCTGTTTGCACATAAGTTGCTGGTATTAGTAGATCGATGCTGCCCGAATCTTCGTCGATAGCCGTTTCTTCACCTGAACTAATGACTCCTTCAGGCTCATCTAGTTCAGATATCTCGATTTCTCTTTGTTCAGTTGCCTCTTGATTGATCAATGTTTCCCATTTTTTCTGATTCATTTTTAAATATTCCATTAATGACACACTCAGACCATCGCCGAGGAAACGATGCCATTCCACGTAGAGAGGAGTAACAACGTGTTTGAAAAAACCAGCTTGAATTTTTGGGATGCTAGTAGTATGTCGATCGCATAATGGTGTTACTGGAAGATTTAAACGACGCTCATAATCACCCTGCCTGAAGAACTCTTCACAAACTTTATAAGACCATTTTCTAGATATATCCCATGGTCTACACGGATTGGAAATATCTGCGCATTTTAGAGCAATTTGCAGAATAAAATGACGATCCTCTGCGCATTTCATCTCAAGTGAATTGTTGTTCAAGTAATCCTGCAATATAAGAGATAAAGAAACATGATCATTAATTTAGGTAATTAAAAGACGGAAATTAATGTAATGAGAAATACCCTGAAGCGTGTGAGAAATTCTTGTTGTCTTGTAATATCTGTCGCTAAGATCAATGAACTGATATGCCGTTGAAGTTCTGGTTTCACATCGGCAGGTAGTTGTGCGGTCACACCACTTTCTAAAAGACATCCTATAGCCGATCTCCAATGATGATTTTCGAGAACAGAAGTATTCTGAAAATTGTTACTCTTTTAATTTACAGACAGTCATTGCTTAATTTACAAGTCATTTATGAATGAGATTTAAAAAATTGAGAAAATCTGCCATTTATACATACACACAGAGAATTAAAAATTACATAGATTAAAAATATAACAAAGTGATTTATAAATTAAACAATAATAAAAGATCATTTTTAAAAGTTATTAAATATTGTGTAAATCAGAGAACAATTAAAAAATAAAATGGATATTAAACTGAACAATTCTTTATTGTGAAATGCAAAAATAATGAAGTTGATAATGATATATTTATATCATTATCAACTTCATTATTTTTACACTTCAAATATATACGCTTTTGCAGATTTGAGGATTGGAAAAATAAAAGAATAAAAATAGATGGGAGTTTAATCAGAATCAAATTATATTATGACTCGCCCATAATATCAGTTGCAAGTAGAGATTTGTAGAGTAGAGAAGTTGCGATATTCTTAACACGTCTTTCAAATTTAATTCTGATATCCTTTGATCCCAATCCTGTTAGTACAAAAGAGTGCTTGCCATATGGTGGAAACTTAGTTAAAATATTGGCATTACTATTCTCCGTTAATATATGTATGTATTAGTATGCAAGACTAATTTTATTTTATTAGAGGTTTGTCTAATGAAATAACATTTGATGTCAATGTACTTCGAAAAGGAATGGAAGACTAGGATGACAATCAACTTTGCTCCTTAATTGTCAATATAAAGGATCATCTTCGAAAGTGTTGGGAAATTAATCTCTGATAAAAATCTGGAAAGAATGGGTTCTTTTGTAGCATTATTGGAAGCAATACACTTCAGTTGTGATCATTTTTTTGTTTCCACAACTTCCATGATATAGCAGCATTAATTAATAGAAAGATAGAGCCAGTATACAAATGACGATCTAGACTACAATTTCCTGAATTTGCGTTTATACCATATATCTGGTGGTTTTTGTATATTTGAACATTTTGTATAAGACAATCATGATTGATAGTAGTATTTTTGAGATATTTAAAAACTCTTATAAAATATGTTAATGAATTTTTTTTATGTCATCGCTTGCATCGTATTCAGGCGTAAGCACTTCTTGCTATTGGTCATGATAAATATGTTTAGAATGTCACGAATATCTGTCATCTTTTTCTTCTCTTCTTCTTATCATAGAACTAACACTAGCTTCAGTAACTAGTAACACTGTCTAAGTGTCACCGATAACAAGCTTCAAATATGTTGTAATCTAGATCAAAATAAGAGAGACATTTTTTTTATATGTGCCCAAAAAACCGTTAAAGGAGGGAAATACTATCTTGAAAAAAATCGAATATCTTCTCTCTTATATACAGGGTATTCCAGATCTGACGTACCACCCGTTAATAGCAGATTTCTGAGATCATTTTAAAACGAAAATTCTAATACCAAAATGCCGAGGCTATAATACTTTTTAAATGAGAAGCGTTTAAAGTTAACCAATCCATTTTTCAGAAGTTCGCGCGCTTAGTCATATCATATTGCACAGTAGTGAAGGTATCTCAGGGCATCAATTCTGTTTTTGAAACTAATATCATTTTACATACATATTGTCTACGTTGTTATAATTATTTTTTATCTTCATTGTGTATGAATTATTAATTAACTGTTATGATAAGAAGACATGAGTTTATGATATATACGTATCGAACTCTCAAAACTGTCACATGAATTTTTTTCATAAATGATGACAACTCTTATACTAAAAAAATCTACAGATGAATATAAACTAATGAAAATTACTTTCCTTTTTTATAACAGAATAGAATAAAACATCGGTAATAATCGGTAACAGAGACATTTTTTATAGCGATAATTTATCCAAAATTGAATTAAGTTTAACTATAGTGGCATATTGGCATGTCGTGTGCGTGTGCGTGCGCATATGTTGTGTATGTGTATGGAGTCGCGGACCTCACACACACACACACACACACATACACACGCACGCACGCACGCACGCACGCACGCACGCACGCACGCGCGCACGCGCACACACACACACAGAGAGGACCAGATAATTGCCACGTCCTCATTATTGGTCATGGGTAACTCCAAGAATAGTTACAGTTCACTTTAACATCGCATTCTTTCAAGATTATTTCAAAGTTAATGGAGGCGTTTTCAGAAAAAATGTTTGAAACAAAAGTTTATTTTTTTTTATGCAATCCAAATCTGCAATACAAAGTACCATGTTCCATTTGAAAAATTCGACTTTCGGTCTGAATAGCCTATTTCCGGGCAATACCGGAAGTTGAAAATATCATCATTCGATAGAGTGTACCCGATTTACTTATTAAAACTATTAGCATTTTTTTATCAAAAAAATTTATACATTATTTAATCGGCTGGCACGGGTTGTATGATACACCATGTATAAAACATTGTCAACGCGTGTTTAAAACAAACGCTTCTGATTTATAATAATCAGTACCTTCCGGTATTTTATCAGTTCCGTCAGAAAAGACGCTTCTGATTTTTAAAATAATCAGTACCGTCGGATAGCTTCTAGCTTTTGTTTCGTTAGTACTGTCAAAATATATACTTCTTGTACTTTACCAATTTCGTCAGAAGACACGCTTCTGATTTATAATAACACTGTCCGACAAAATTTGACTTTTTTTGTAACACGAATGTAAATAGTCATTTCCGACGTATTTTTGCCTGCTGAATACGAATCCGTTTCCCAAAATTGGCTATCACATCATAATTTTGAGAAAAATGGCTTCAAAATTGGCAAAAATGGCGATTTCAAGGGTTTTCATGACGTTATAGAATCGGTACTAAATTTTTTTTCAAAATCTGCTTAGTGCCATTCGAAAGTATCAACTTTTAGCTTCAAAATGCATTTTGTCTCGTTTTGATATAATTTTTCATTGTTGAGATATTTCAAGTTTTGTGCAACAGTCAGCTACAAAC